>CAHIKZ030001203.1:0-10000 GCA_903632075.3 Acanthosepion pharaonis
ATAAGAGGACGAATGTTTTCCTTTTGTTATTATTCATATATATATATATATATATATATATATATATAGTTAATAAGATTCGCTCACACACACAAACACTCACATACAAACACAGACACACACGGGCGCGCGCAGAGTCGTATATATATGTGGATGGATGTGTTCGTGTCTTTATTTATCTGAAGCGAATGATTGAATTCCCTTAATACACCATATCCAATAGTAAAATTACGAAAGATTACAAAACAACAGAATTTTTTTTTCTTTTTAGAGTGCATTTTATTTTTACTTTTTTGCTTCATAGAAAAATTAACGAAGTCTCGATAAGGTGAGTCACATCGGCCATTGTAAATAGTTTCCACGCTACTTACAAAATGAAATGTCAGATTTGAAAGCCAATAGAAAACAGGTTTCGCCCCCAATCGGATCTTCATAAAAAAAAGAAGCCCAATTGCTTGACGAGGACCAACGAAGCGTGAAAAAGCTTATCTATTTACTTTTGGATACAACCGTAACAATCTCTCTTTCTTTCTCTCTCTCTCTCTATATATCTCTCTCACTCTCTTTCTCTTTCTCTTTCCCTCTATTCGCCACACTCTTTATTTCAACATCTTGTTCTTAAAAGGCAGATACTGACTCACGTCTTCTCTGGGTAGGTAGATAAAGCTTTTCAATAGATTTGATTTAATGTAACTGACTTATTACATTGGATCACACGCGGCATAGATAAGAGGATAGAGAAGAATGATCGACTTGGGTCGGGGCTTCACGGCTGACAGGGCGGAGCCTTTGAAGATGGTCAAAAAATAATCTCGCTTCTAAAGTGCAGTAACGCCTGCTCGTGCGCATGCGTATTTCTATATGTTTCTTTATAATTGTGTACTCATCGATATGAGTGTAACTAGTATATATGCATAATTAATAAGTGTTTGTGTTAACACAGAGTGTATGTAATTTGTGTGTTTTCATATATATATATATATATATATATATATATATATATATATATATATATATATATATATATAAATTATATTTACATATTTCATATTTAGTCAGTATTTTGTCTATATTATATAGCTACATTGAGCACTATTATTTTATTGTGTCGGCGAACCTATTTTCATCTCTCTCTCTCTCTTTATTATATATATATATATATATATATATATATATATATATATATATATATATATATGCAACAATTCACTGGGTATAACTAAAAAAAATAGCAGTAATTATTAAGTGTGTTTGTGTGTGCATATAACTATATATGTGTAGACATATAAATATGTCTGTATATAGGTGTATTGATCGATCTATCTCTCTCTCTCTCTCTCTCTCTATATATATATATATATATATATATATATATATATGCGCGTATTCTGTATCTATCTATCTATCAATCTCTATATATATACATATATATACTTATATATATATATATGTATATATGTATACACATATATATATGTTTAAATGTGTCAATATCGATATATATATATATATATATATATATATATATATATATATATATATATATATATATATATATATGTTTGGGCAGTCAATATCTCCTAACTCACCCATGTCTTCTCTCCCACTCACTTCCTACTTCTTGTTAATTTATATGTTTAATACGTGTCTGTCAAAATGTAAATTTCTTTCTTCATTTTTGGTTAAAGTGTTCACGATCCGCAGTCCTTAAAGGGCTGCAAATAATTTAATATATGTAACCTTAAAGTGGTCTGTTTTATTTAAATTGTTTGCTCTGATTTACATTGAGGCTCTCTGGATTTGTATCCTCCTTAGGTTTCCCCATACGGATTACCTAGTTTTTATAAACTATATATATAAATATAATAAATATATTTTTATATAGGAAAATCAACCAATCTTTATAAAGACCAGCCTAAATCTACTTGGGTCGTTATTAATTTCACTGTTTATCAAAAATAAATAAAAAAATAAAAAAAACAGGGTTAGTTACTCCTTAAAAAGAAGTGAGTGTACTCACTAAAAATAACGTTTATAGCAATATAATACTTTATAGTATAAAATAACATCAGAACAATAGTGGAGAAGCGAGAGAACATTTTACTGAAAACACACTTCGCCTTCGTCATATAGTTAGATAGGCGTCTTCAGGTTAGAAGAAAAGACTTTTTGTTGTTTAAAAGTTTTAATATATATATATATATATATATATATATATATATATATATATATAAAATGGTAATTGGTAGACATTAATCCAAAGAGAAGTCAATGTAAAGTAATAATATTAGTCAAAGAAGATTTAAAGATCCATTTCAGTTATAATTTATTTCATGAATATATTTAAAAATATATCTATATATATAAATTTATAAATATGTTTAAGAAATAAATTTTGCTTGAAATGAATTTTTTAGGATTTTCTTTACTATTATATATATCATTTATATATATATATATATATATATATATATATATATATATATATATATATATTCTGTTGATAACGTTATTTTGTAGATATAATTTATTTAAGTAAATGCTCTGCTTTTAGTTAAACAATATTACCACATTTAGCGGTCTGAATGATCGAGAAATTTACAGAAAATCACCGACAGGAATCAGACCTGTAATACGAATGAAACCACCATAAAATAATTGTCAGACTTAATATATATTATTAATAACAATCGCCTAAACTAAAATTCCCACTAAAAAAAGATTCTGCCTCCAAAAGGAATGTCAATATAGGCCGGTTGATATTAATTTCACTAATTACGAAAATAAAAAAGAAACCAAGTAGCAGCAACTCACACCTGACGCACTAAAATGACGTTAGTTTCAATAAAATACATACATACATATATATATATATATATATATATATATATATATATATATATATATATATATATATATATATATATATATATATTAGGAGGTACGGTGGAATAATGGATGGTTCTGAGATTGAGTTCAAATTCCAGAGTCGAACTATTGGTGTTCCTTACGTGCTAACACCGTTGGGAAAGGTATGAATGCTCTTTTTTCTCCCTTAGCTATGGGTAAATAGCAGAATAGACCGGGTTCTATAACCTTGGAAAGCAACTGGTCTATCGCAGAAAAAAATGGCAACCAACTGCAGGAAAAAATCTGCCTAGTCAGTCATGTATCGAAAGACAGATGATCGCCTAAGCGTGTTATCACATGGCAATATAACTGACTGATTGATATATATATATATATATATATATATATATATATATATATATATATATATAATGTGTGTGTGTTTATGTTTGTGTGTGTGCGTTCAGTGTCCCTAGATGAGAGTGTATATACGTCTGTTAATCTATTCAAATGGATTTTTTTTCTTGGAATTTCTTTTACTTAAATATATTTTTTGGTTCAATGAATTATTTTTTAAACTTTTGTCTCAAGGGGGGTTTTCAGCTTCATTTTAAAGTGATTTTTTGAGCGTTTTCCATGTCATTAAACGAATCATTAGATTGTTTTTTTGTAAATGTTCAGTTACTGATATTACTCATTGATTCGGGAATGTTAGTCTTTCTTTTATAAAATATAGTTTAATTCTTTATATTAATATGGAAGCAAAGGCTCTGATTTCTTCATGTGTGTGAGTATGTGCATATGCATATGAATAAATATATATATACATGTGCATATCTATCTTTATATATATATATATATACATATTTTATCAAGTAATCTAGGAAACTGAAACTTATATTTTCTTTATATTTGTGGATTCATCTCTCTCCCCTCTCTATATATACATATATATATATATGTGTGTGTGTGTGTGTTTGTGACTGCATGTGTGTGCGAATATAAAGATATATATGTTGGTTAGATTGCTTGTACATACAAACATGGAGGTACATATACCACTTTTACACACACACACATATATATATATGTCAATGATACCGCGTGTATATATATATATATATATATGTGTGTGTGTGTGTGTGTGTGTGTGTGTGTGTGTGTGTGTGTGTGTGTGTGTATTATTTGAAGTTTCTATTTTAGCTATGTCAAATACATGATAGGTATGTATTTGTGTGTCCCAATGGGCGTGGTGTTCATGTTGATGTAAAAATTATAGCAATGCTTACTTGTAAAAGATAGTGCTGAAATTTAGAATCGAACATGAGAGAATATATGTATATATGGAGGCATGTATGCAAGTATGATTGTATGTAAAATTGCGCATTTCTGAATTTATATACAAACGGGTGTGAAATTTTGTGTGTGCACCGAAGTAAACGAATTTGATAACAAAGAAACCTTTCTTCAATTTATCTGTGATTATGCGTATCAGTGGAAGAGATGATCACGCATGCGCAGCCCTATGTATCTTTTACTCGCATTATTAACGCTTTCTTTTATCTGCTTTTTCTTCATCTTCTTTTTATTATTGTTGTTGTTGTTTAGCTAATGGTTATTCAGTTATTAATTTTGCTATATGTATTACCGACCATGTGTCAGTCTGTATTTATGAATAATATGTCTTTCTTTCAGTCTACCTGGTTACTTAGCTATAATGAAAGGTCTGTACATTAACTTAAATACACTTGGATATACATATATAAACAAAAAAAACTATGTCCATTAACAGACATCGTGAAAGCGGCAGAATAACAAATTTAAATACGTATATTATGGAGTTAAATATATATATATATATATATATATATATATATATATATATATATATATATATATCGATGTGAATATATTGTTGTAACTGACACGCCTTTCACGGAAAATGTAGTTTGGTCATAGAAAGTGGTAGGGAGAATTGAAGCATTAAGACTATTTTCACAATACTGACTTAGGATGCTCATTTAGTTTGATACACACACACACACACACACACACACACACACACACACACACACACATATATATATATATATATATATATATATGCGCTTGTCAGGGTTAATTCCTATGAAAGGATGGCCTTAGTCGTAACTCGAGTTTTATGCTTACGTGAAATAATAATTAGACATTTTTCCTTACCCGTAGCAAGACTGATTTACATATATATATTACCAGCACTCGATGGGTGATATTACATGCATGTATACATACAAACATACATACATAGATATATATACCGGGTGTAACAGCAAAATTGTCCAAATCGTGTAACAGCATAATTGTCCATCCCTCAAATTTTTTGATATCTCAAAAAAAAATCACTAAACTAATTGAGTTTTTTTTCCGGGTTTTCAGATAAGACGTTTAACCATCTTGAGTCCATAAGTCGTTTGAGTTATTCAGCTACAAAGAGAACAGGTTAAAATTGTTTTATGTCTTCCCAACTGAGCAATGGTGAGAGGAAAAAGATCATTCAGGCCTTCAGTCATGATATCAAAATTCATACTCTGGCTTCCATCCTCAAAGTCCATTCACGAACCATCAAGAGAACAATGAATAAGTTTAAAAATGAGGGAACAGTAGAGAGGAAAACTGGATCAGGAGGTCACAACAGCAAGAAGGATCATCATTTCAACTTAGATAGGGCTAAAGAGATCAATTAGAAAAGATCCAATTCAATCCATAAGATGTTTGGCGCCTGAGAGAGAACACTTAATTGCTGGGAACACCAGCAATTAAGAGGTTCTTCCACGCTCCTCAAAACCTCCTGATCAGAGGCCTTGCTTTTGGACGTAGTTTATCGTCTTACCCAGGACGCGGATGTAGTTTATCGTTATACCCTGGACGGAAATAAATTTGTATAGTAAAAATAACAGCAATACATTTTTGCATAAAATTTACCAACAATAAATATTTATAGTAAAATGACCAACAATACATTTTGTCTGTAGCTGAAGGCATACAACTGCGTTCAAAATATTTAGATTTCGGTATTAAATGACCAATAGAGGTCGATAGGCCACTAAACAAAATCAACCAATCATTTTAAAGTAGATTTAGTAAGCATGAGGAAGCGAGGTGGGTGTAACCGTTATCGTCGCAGAAAGTGAATTCGAGTTCAATTCCCGCTCGATCCTGTTTAAATTACTTAGTGCTAATGATTTTGGAAAAGACATGGATCCATCTCTCCCCACCAGCTCTAATTTAAACAGCAAAGCAGACAAGAGTTGTTATTGAGTTGGTGACTATTGGTAGACGAAGGAAAGTGCTAAGTTCAAAATAAACCTGAAGTGGGATGAGATCAAGACACGACCTCCACTGCTAATGGCTGTACTAGATGTCGTCTTCCTTCGGGACTAACTGGCAGGCGAGATCGTGACGATGATTACGCATGAAGCAAAACAGAGAAGAGAGAGAAAAATTTTACCCTTCTCAAAATTTGACATAAAATTTACGTTGGAATAAATCCTTGCTCTTTGTACCCGGAAATTTGAATTTATTTTGACGAGAGATTTTTTTTGTTTCTTTTTCTAGCTGAATACTCGTTTAAGATTCATCAGAATTCAAATTCAGATATCTTTATTTAAAAGATCTTTACACGTCGCAAAATCGAATCTTTTTAGGCTATTTTCAGGGTGCGATAGCTAAATTGTCGCCAATTATATTTTGAATGTTGTGCATGTGTGTTGTTTGTTTTTGATTCTGTCAGCTGTACAGTATAATAGGGTCAGTTGGGCACCGTCTGTGAGAAGAAAAAAAAGCACCATCACGCAATTCACTTTGCCAGAAATTTGGAAACGGCATTCTGTACTGTCTGGTGTTCGCATCGGAAGCTCCAATACAAATATTTCAGAGTGTTTTGATGCCAATATGAGGCGAGTGCAGTGGATTTGGAAAGAGTGGGATGAGTTTAATGGTGATTACGAAGATACGGCAGCTCAGAAAACTCACTTTGATGATTCTTATAAGAAAAGAACTCCCGAATTTGTTGGTGAGGGCCTCAGATTCAACACGAAGTGCCTTGAGGTGATAGCGCTGCTCTGGATCAAATGGGTGGCTGCTGGAAGACCCTATTTCTGGCAACAGGACACTGCAACATGCCTTAAAAGCAGGACAACCCAGGCATGTCTGCTAGACAATTTCTGCGACAACATTACCTCCTTACATCTGGCTACCTAACTCCCAAGACTTGCAACCCCCTTGATTATTATGTATGGGGCGCAGTTGAGCGAGAGACTGACAAAACCCCATGTAACATTCAAGATGACCTAAATCAACGATTATGGCAGCATTCACCAACTTAAACAAGGTGATCGTCTAGAAGAGTCGCAGGAGATTCCGAAGTCGTCTGTGGGTGAAACCAATGGCGATTTTACTGAATAATTTTACTCTTTAATATTTCAAGATATTTTCGTGTAAATAGATCTGTTAAAATGAGATGTCAGTGATATTTTCATTGTTGCGTGATCGCGACGACAATTTATACATTGCACCCTATAGTATATACCCAAAACATATTTAAAAAAAAAAATTAATTTTGACCGTCCCCCCTTCAACCCGCGTTCGTGCGCATGTGTACTCGCAAATACGTAAACATCAATTTAATTCCCAGAAACCCTAAAGGATGAAATTTGTTTTCAATTTGTCATAGTATTTTCCCGAAAATTGTATATGATATATATATTATTCCCCCATAGCTAAACACTACAATCAATCAGGACACACATTAGAAAACTGCAAATGTTTATTAATAGATTCCGATTTTACTTCCACATTCACACGCAGAAAAAAAGAAACATATTTTTTTAGATATAGTAAAAAAAATATTTTTAAGTATTTATGACAGTTAGATTTAAGTTAGGAATATCCGAACAGTGACGTCCGCGTCCCGCGAAGGACGCTACTTGCTAACAAACAGTAATTTTAATTTATTTGTAACAAACAGTTATTTCTGATGAAAAATTGAGGACAATTTGAAATATCAAATATATATATAAATAAATAAATACTTTCATAAAATAAAACATTATAATTTTTAATTTGAAACTTTATATATATATATATATATATATATATATATATATATATATATATATATATATATATATATTAGTGGTAAATATACGTACATATGCAAAATATATAAATACCCATACATGTAGATTTTTTTGAATAAAAATTCCAAGAGGATAGAATCCAGGTAGAACTCAATGTCTAGGACAGAGTAAAGATATAATAAAAATATAAACACTAATATTCCATGGTCATAATTTATTCCATTGGAATCGTAAATACGATCCAATTCATCAGACCTACAAATTCAAAGAAAACAGAAAAACAACTCGGGAAATCAAAAACAGAATTTAGAGAGTAATTCTATTTATATTTGCGGAGTTGTTTTTTTTTTCTGGTTTTCTTTTGAATTTGTAATATGTTAAGTGCGACTTAAGTTCGTTGGTTACCCAAGTCATCAGGCACAAGATGTAGCTTATGTTTTTAATATACATATAAAATACATATACACATAAATAAAATACATATACACATAATATATACGTATATTTAAAAAAAAAAAAATAAGCTATAACGAAACTTAAATTGCACACCAAACCAATGTATATGTGTATATATTAATATATATTTCTTAATTCTGTCTAATCAGATACAGAACTATTATATTTACACTCTATGTTAAAATGTATTTGCGTACCTAGCATTATCTATCTATCTATCTAAATATATATATATATATATATATATATATATATATATATATATATATATATATATATATGTGTGTGTGTGTGTGTGTGTGTGTGTGTGTGTGTGTGTGTGAGAGAAACACATGCAATCCCTCTTTTTTATATAATGTACTGCTGGTAAAATTTTCACTTAATTTTTCTTGTGTTCTTATAATTTTCTTTCTTTTCTGGACATAAATTATGTAGAAATTGGCCGAATGTTCTGTATGTCCGAACGCTTTCGGATACACTTTTATCCATTATTAAGAAGACGACTCACCTTACATCTCTTTGACCATAACTCATTTGAATACACATTTAAATGAATGCCAAACTCTGGCCGTAACATACTCGTTAATAATACAAATATAACAGTCTCATCTACATGCAAAAAAGGCTAAAAATAATGAAAGCATTAATGGAAAAGAAAGAGCCAGCACTCAATAGCATCAACTGTGGACACTGCCACAATGTTCTGACCATATTTGGAAAATAAAACATTCTTATAACTTTAGATACATACATAAAAAGAATCCATACATTCAGTTAAAAGTAAAAATAAAATCATCCTTTATAATGGGTAAATAATATTATATATATATATATATATATATATATATATATATATATATATAAATGTGTAAATATTAAAAATTTCTGTGACAGGAGAAATTATTTCGCTTGAAAACATGAGATTGGCTTCGCCCGACCGTCTATTTTCTTCGTGGTCATGCGGTAAGGCCCGGCGCGCCTTATCGCTAACTAATTATTATAAGTAATAAACAAGAACAAATCATTCATATACAGGTTCGGGGTTACTGTATCTTATTGAAATTGTTTGCGAAGATGTATTCTCGCCATTTAAATCATTATTTTTTCTATTTTTTTTTTTTTTTATGAATGATTCATGGAATTATAAATTGAACTGCACCAAAAATCGAAATTAAAATAACTGATCTAACGTGCAACTTTCGGATAATAAGTGTGACATTCCTGTAATTATTGAACAATATAGTTCATGCCACATTGACGGAAAACCTACCAGTAAAAAAGAATTCTCTTATTATATTTGTACAAAAATGCACAACCTTAAAATTTAAAATTCAAACTCAGCGTTGCGATCGCACGTTCCAAAGCAATAACACATTTCTCATAGCATTTTTTCGGATTACATCTCTATTTTCGTTGTCCTCTTATTACTGAGAAGTAAAAAACAAGAACAAATCTATTTCCATACCTGAGGATGTCTGTAGGAACAGACGAAAGCTTGTAAAAACTAAAAAAGACTATGCAACTGGAATTTATAAACAGGGATCATATCATTCATATACAGGTTCGGGGTTAGTGTA
>CAHIKZ030001203.1:12500-17500 GCA_903632075.3 Acanthosepion pharaonis
ACCTCTCTTCTCTTCTTTTAATATACATACTTTTCTCTCGTTGGAACCACTACAACCTCTTTCTTTTATATATATATATATATATATATATATATATATATATATATATATATATATATTAATCATCTCACTCAAGCAAGGTAATATAACTACTAAGACGCAGGGGATTGCTAAATGTGAAAGAATAAGAAATAAAGAAGCATAGTTGTGAAAACAAAACAAAAAAAAGAAGAGGAATCAAAAAGACAGTAGATAACGATTGACACTGCATTTAAATTTTTGATCATAGATCAAATTTGGCCGGAAATCATGGCGTCGGAAGAGAGTTACACAATCAGGTACGTACACACGTGCGCACGCACACACAGACAGATAGATAGATAGATAGATAGATAGATAGATAGATAGATAGATAGATAGATAGATAGATATGCACAGTTTCACAAGAATTATCTACATAAGTATAAATATTGTCATCTCCCTTTTGCTTAAAATGTGTGCTTTAACTGGTTGGGAGGATCTCTTCATGAGCCCTCCCCCACCAAACACACTCACTCGAGACATGAATATCTCCTCACTGTCACCCCTGGATATATCGTTGGCTTCCTTTTCCTAAGCCGATTCCGACCACCTCTCCCATAATAACCGCCTTTTCGTGAAAATATCTCTACTAATATGCCTACCAAATATCTATTAATTCGTCGTCAGCTTGTTAGTAATTTCGGATATCGACCCCCTTCTAATGGTGAACAACGGTCGCTGACTCGGTATGTGCAATGGCTGCCCCTGTATACAAGATCGAAGTGGCGGGAAATGTAAGGGAAGCGAGGGAACGACAGATTCGATCTATTTTATGTTTTCTCGCCTGTAAATTCCTGCCGATGAGAAAAGTGAGAGAAGAAAGAAAGAAAAAAAAAAAGCCAGAACGGACGTTAGAATCCTGACGATGAAAGCCATTTTGAAATCTTGGCCGGAGCCTTGAGGTCAGCTTTCGACCAACCCGACCTCTCAACAGCCCGTCGCGCAAAAGAGCTGTCAAATATGAAGAATAAATATGACTGAAAAGGTAAAGGGGAATTGGCGATATTAGAACGTAATGAAGTGCGTTTATTCAAAGAACGCTGGGCAACCATTTTATTGTACATAGCTAACAAGCTCTCCGGTACTCTTTTGATGGCTTCCTCTTTCACCGTCTCAAAGGCATTTTTTCTCATATGAAACGTTAACACAGTCTGTCTCTCTTTCTTTCTTTTTCTTTCTCTCCTTCTCTTTCTCTGCTTTTGTCTTCCAATTCATCTTTCTTCTTCCGCTTTCGTTCTTTTTATTTCATCGCCGTTCACAAATTTACATTCTTTATAACTTCATTTCATCCACAATTTAACTCCGCCTCACCTTTTTCAGTGGCTATATTAATATAATGTCGTGTCAGCAATAAAATTATCAGAATCTACAACCGGCAATGTGTGCACATACTTTGGCGCGAAAAGATAAATTTTAGTGTATCACTTAATTGAAAATGTAGTTTATATCATAGGAGGTAGAATTTAATTTGAGCATCGAAGTCTTAATATGAGCTCGTTAATAGAAACTTCGAGAAATGTTAAATGTTAATGTCGGCTATAAATTGCACTTCACTGTTTACATCATTAAATAACGGCTCTTATATATATATATATATATATATATATATATATATATATATATATATATATATTATACGTTTTCATTAAATAATATAGACAAGTGTTGTCTATTTATTTTATGTAAAAATTTTTCGTATCTTCTGATAAGTTTGATCATTAACCGAAAAAAAGAAATTCACAATATTTATCCATTATTTTTTAATATAATCTAAGCTTTCGGCTTACTCAAGCCATTATCAAAGATGTAATTACAAACATATCAAACAATATACGGACACAACAGTGATGATAGTCTGTCATTGTTTAGTTTACATAGTGGATCACTAAGCAACGATGAACACACGCATATAAGACGCTAGAAGCGAAAATCGCACCGCATCTCATGACGTCACACATGACTACACGAGAGTGAATTGGAGAATGAAATAAGGAAAGCCGTTGGTATAAACCAATGGCTTCTGTTACCAATTATAGAAATTATAGTCCATAGTTGATTTTGTTTAGGTTGGGTTTTAACTGTTTGATGTATAATGCTTAGTTTTTGTCTATTGTTTTCATGTCGAAGTATAGTTGTGTTTTCGACAAGTATTTTACGGAATTGTAAGCGAGTTTGTGGTGTGACCAACATAAATATTATTTAATTCGTAGGAGATACACTCTCCCAAAGGGCACTTGAATTTATAAACTATGTAACATATTTATGTTGGTCACACCAAACTCGCTTTCACGACGCTTGACACTACATTTTAATGAAAACTCTAACATTTTTAGGCATTTAAAACAACATGCCTGCCCGCACACACAATTCCGTAAAATACTTGTCGAAAACACAACTACACTTCGACATGAAAACAATAGACAAAAACTAAGCAGTTAAAACCCAACCTAAACAAAATCAACTATGGACTATAATTTCTATAATTGGTAACAGAAGCCATTGGTTTATACCAACGGCTTTCCTTATTTCATTCTCCAATTCACTCTCGTGTAGTCATGTGTGACGTCATGAGATGCGGTGCGATTTTCGCTTCTAGCGTCTTATATGCGCGTGTTCATCGTTGCTTAGTGATCCACTATGTAAACTAAACAATGACAGACTATCATCACTGTTGTGTCCGTATATTGTTTGATATGTTTGTAATTACATCTTTGATAATGGCTTGAGTAAGCCGAAAGCTTAGATTATATTAAAAAATAATGGATAAATATTGTGAATTTCTTTTTTCGGTTAATGATCAAACTTATCAGAAGATACGAAAAAATTTTACATAAAATAAATAGACAACACTTGTCTATATTATTTAATGAAACGTGTATAAATGAAAATATGCTGCCTAAATACACACAATATATATATATATATATATATATATATATATATATATATATATATATATATATATATATCAAGAATAGGATTGGTGTATACGGAATAAGTTCCAATAACCAACAAATACTATTCTTAAAAATTAATGCTCGATACAGAGTAGAGTAAATATAATTATTTATTCAAAATTATAACATAAATATGTTATAACATCACTAAAAATAGCCATTTTGTTTCAACACTTCTGGTGTCTTATCAAATGATGGTTTTGAATGTAGAATAAAAAGAGATGACGATAATATTCATACTTATGTAGATAATTCTTGCTGAATATGCAGGTTGTAATTGTGCAGATCAGACACAAAATTCTTGTGCATTTCTATCTATCGCCAAAAAACACCAGATGTGTTGAAACAAAATGGCTATTTTTGTAGTGATTTTATAACATATTTATGTTATAATTTTCGAATAAATAATCGTATATATATATATATATATATATATATATGTGTGTGTGTGTGTGTGTGTGTGTGTGTGTGTGTGTTCTTTCATCACGAGAAGTACCAGTTTAGTGAAGGAAGTACTCAGTTATGTTCAATGCGTGATACACGCTTAGGCGATCATGTATCTTTCGATACATGACTGTTGAGGCAGATTTTTTTTCTCCACAGTAGGTTGCCATTTCTTTTTGCGGTAGATCAGTTGCCATCCAAGGCTATAGAACCCGGTATGCCCTGCTATTTACCCATAGCTGAGTGGAGGAGAAGAAGATACATACCTTACCCAAGGGGATTAGCACGTAAGTGAATGTATTGGATTCGACTGGAATTCGAACTCGGCTCTCCGATTCCTCAATCCGAACCATGCATACACATATTTCTTTCTTTCGTTTTTGGGTCTAATGAAGCCTGGAAAAGCGAAACACGTAATCAAATCTAATTTCAATGAAACGGTTTTCCATTTGACAATTTTTTTCGGGATTCTGTATCATATCCTATGCTCGCAAATATTAAACATAGCATGGTTTTTAAACATTTCACCCCAAGCAAGGCAATAAAGCCGCGAAAATGCAATGGGTTACTGAGTGTGAAAGAATCTGAGAAAAATACTAGAAGAAGAGAGAACAATAAAAGAACAAGAATTAAGAAGACAGAAGATAACGAATTGAATTTAAAATTTAACTAATCAAATCCATTCATATGCTTCAAGTTAACAAAAAATCTAAGCTAAGCTTTATACCCAAAATGTGCTTAATTTTGTGATTAATAATATATATATATATATATATATATATATATATATATGTATGTATGTATGTATGTATGTATTTACTATTGTAAGGTTTCAGGAAAAGGGCGATATTACGCAAACAAAAAAGAATACACACACACACATATATATATATATATATATATATATATATATATGTTCTTTCAGCACGAGAAGTGACGTGTCGGTGAAGGATGTACTAATGATTTATTGTTTAAGAAGACAAAAAAATAGATACACACATATTTCATTTTTGGGGGGTTCTGATGAAGCCTGTAAAGATTAAACGCGTAATCAAACCTAATTTCAAATATATATATATATATATATATATATATATATATATAACAACTAAAAAGTTGCAAATTAAAAAAATAATAATGTTTTTTTATGAAAGTATTTATTTATATTTGATATTTCTGATCGACCTCGATCTTTCTTCAGAAATAACTGTTTTTAGAGGTTTGTTTACAAGTAGCGTCCGTCGCAAGAATGGACGTCACGTGATATGGAACGTGATATTTTTAAACAACATCTAAAATATTATTACAGTTAGATTTACGTTAAAATATTCGAACACAGTGGCGTTCCATATCACGTAACGTCCGCATCTCGCGACGGACGCTACTTGTAAACAAAACTCTAAAAAAAAAGATTGAGGTTTTTTTAGTTGTTTTTTTCTATATATATATTAAGATAATATACGTGGCTTCTCATTTATATATATATATATATATATATATATATATATATATATATAT
>CAHIKZ030001203.1:22500-82500 GCA_903632075.3 Acanthosepion pharaonis
AAAAAAATCGCAGTGTGAGATAGGCAAGAAGTAAGGCATGTAGCAACATCAGCACGGCAAATGGCACTCCTTTAAAGGCAAGGAAGGGCAAAAAGTGATAGCGATTGCTGTATGAGTCGTACGATTTTTTAATCAAGCACGGACAACGCCGGGCCATGCTGCTAGTAAACATATATATGCGTGTGATTATATACATAGCTGATAGAAATTGTTTAAAAGATCTGAGATAATCACAATGAAGTAATTTATCGAGTCTAGAAGAAACCTCAACAGAATGCAGAAACCACTAGGACTCATTAGCAGTGCACATCAATTGAACACGGACCGCAAAGACTTTTATTTTGCTATGGGATTTTTTTAATTTTTTTAAATTTTTTTTTTATTTTTATTTTTTTATGCTAAATGTTTAATGCGAAAGTTTGTTGATGTCGGCAAAAACCGTTAACTCCTGCCTATGGTTTAATAATTTTTCATTATTTAGAAATTTAATGATGTGTAGTTTTTCCTGTAGGCATAAAGGGCATGGGTCATCCCAGGTTTTACAAGTTCTTGTTTTATTTACTATTTTCCATTTTACTTTTGGTGTTTTATTCGTTTCTTTTAGATGCCAGAAATATTGGGATAGAGATGTCTGATTTCTATTTTGAATATTGTTGAAGGAGCTCTTGTGTTGCCTCCATCTAATTTTAAAAATTATTCTTCGTTGAGCCTATGTATATTCTATCAGTGTTAGGACTCTCAATGGATGAGATAGTGCATTGGTATACCACGGATTTTGTGAGGCATTTATTTTCCAACGGGCAGTTTTTAGGGTTTCTACAATCACATAATTTTTTTAATAAAGATAAAGATAAATAGATAGATATGAATAGACTAAGATAGATAGATAGATAGATAGATAGATAGATAGATAGATAGATAGATAGATGGATGGATGGATGGATGGAGTAGTGGATAGCGACTCGGATTGAGGAATCAGAGAGCCGAGTTCAAATTATATATATATATATATATATATATATATATATATATATGTCAGTGATCAGTAAAAAAAAAAAATAGAAAATACTTTCATTGCAATTACTCCGAGGAGCTGCATTCGCTGGTTCCCAGACTTCATGAGTTCAAGCGCCCTACGAGGCTGGCATCCCGCTCTCACCCTTTCACTGTCGAAACTCTTAAATGTAGCCGTCTCTTCTACTCCAATAGCTTCATGTCTCGCACCTCTCGCCTGTGGAACTCCCTTCTCTATTCCAGTTTCCCTGAAAGCTATAATCTCCAACTATTCAAATGTAATGTCAATCGACATCTCTAGTTGCCTTGATCTATCCACCCTCCTTCTCCTCATCCATTCCTCTATCACTCCTACCTGATCTTGCTCCAAATTTTCTGTAACCCCTTGCGTCCTAGTGGCTTCCCGCCTTGCTTGGGGTGAAACGCTTAAAAAAAAATGTAAGAAGATAGTTACTATTGAAATAGAGCAAAAATAATTACGTACAAAATAAGAAGTTTCTATTAACTTACCTTTCGATTGACTTCAAAATTTCGCCTACACAACGCTCATCGGATTAATAAAATAAGCACATCGGATCTAAATCTGCAAAAAGGTTCCCACGTTTGAATGCTGACGTTTGGCACATTCAGGCCGATAGCCGAAATATAGAATATCTATTCACCCCACCAATAAATATTTAAAGTGATATATACAGGGTGTATTAAAAATGCTTTTACAAAATTTGGAGGCGGGTTCCACACACTAAAACAATTTCAAAACTCCATATAAATATATGTCCACAAACCCTTCGTTTTTGAATTATTACTTTTAAAGTTACCGTAGACGCTGTTGAATGTACAAATCAAGATACAATTCAAAAATACTTTTACAAAACGCTGAGGGCGGGTTCCTGACACCAAAACAAAGTAAAATGTCCATATAGACATATGTCTAAAAGGTCACCGTTGTACCTCAACACAGCAACTCATAAAAAATGTTCAAAATGTCCTCCGCTTGCTTCTACACACGCATGCACCCGTCGGATCATTGTCAGGCGGACCCTTTCAAATACTCCTACACGGTGTCGAATAATTTCGCAGGCCTCCATATCATGTTGATAAAGCGTCTCTGTCTTATTAATGTCTGTTTTATAAACCAATTTTTTACGTGGCCTCACAGATAAAAATCCAAAGCTTTGAGGTCGGTGGAACGTGCAGGCCATGAAACCAGTCTTCCCCTGCCTATCCATCTTCCATGGTAGATGTCAGCCAGGGCATGGCAAACAATGTGATAAAAGGTGCTGGAGCCCCATCATATATGAACCACATGGGTCTTTATATTAGCAGAAGTACATCCTCTAGCAGGTTTGGAAGTACGTTCGAAATAAAGACCATGCAGACAGCTCCTGTAAGACGTGCTGGGGGAACATATGGACCAACCAGACAGTAATCTACAATTTCAGCCCACATATTAATCATAAACTGATACTGGTGTCTAGCCATGTGCAATGAGGATTCCGATCCACCCACAAATGTTGGTTGTATTAGTTTTTTATTCCATTTATTCCAAATTTACCTCATCTATAAACATGACTGATGAGACAAACAACGGATCGACAGTTTGTGCAATAAAGCACCGGCAAAAGTTCTCTAGTGGTGAGTGATCAGAGGGCGGAAGAGCCTGCACATGATAAGGATACGGGAGCTGCTCTTGAAGCACCCTCTATGCGGTACTATGAGATGTACGACATGCTAGGGCCTCTTGACATGTGCTGATACCTGGACCGTTCCCGACAGCCTGTAGAATGTGTTCTTCGTGGTCAGGCGTACGAACGCAGCTCGGTCTTCCTTGATCCATAGTTCGTGGTGCCACGGATCCTATCTCAGCAACGTGATGATAAACAGCAGCAAAGGTTGGATGACTCGGCTGCCTTCGGTCTGGAAACACAATCTGACTCAGCTGTGCAGCCTCCTGTCCATTACCATTCGCACAGCCGTATGTAAAAATCATATCGGCCTGCTCACGATATGTATATCCTGCCATTGTTAAACGGAACATTTAACTCACTACTACACGCGTTAAATGTTGAAGGCAGAATAGCCACAAATATACACGAATGACAAATGTAGCCTTGTCTAAATGACAACTCAGCGCCATCTAGTGGAAACTTTCTTTAAACTGAATAACTCAAAAACGAAGGATTTGCGGACATATGTTTATATGGACTTCTGTCCGTGTTTTTGCCTAAGGTACCCGTCCCCGATGTTTGTAAAAGTATATATATATATATATATATGAAGAGAAAAAAAGTCAGATTAATAATCCACTGTTATTTAGCATTTTTTTTAAAGTGCTTGATACAAAGTAGTGCATAATATAATAAAATAATTAAAAAATAAAAGGCCCCATTGTTCGATACATATACTACGCTGTATTATTTCATTGTATCTTATGAATATGTTTTTAACAGGAAACAATGGTGGCATGTATAATACACGACGGATCATCTAGACAAGCATGAATTACATACCCACAGTTTTCTACTTTAACTTAGATCTGTCTTTGGATTTGTCAAATAAGACAACACCCATAAACAATTTTGAAATCGTATCCCCACTTATACTTAAACTCTTTAATATAACTTTGCTTTCAAAAGTATTTTTTTCTAAAGTTATTGAATATCCTTTGAAAATGGAACAATAATTTTGAACATTGATATTTCTGTGTCCCTATGAAAAAATATTTTAAAATAATATATATATATATATATATATATATATAATGGATTTCAAAAATTTCACCATGAATTCAAGTTTCACATTATGAAGCGGTTCGTTGTACTATCCGAGGATCGCTTCATTGTGCGAAACGGTAAAGTTTTGTGCTTCTGAAGATTTTGGATTGGATTTCATCTCTATTCCAGGTCGGTGTTCACATTGGGAATTTATTGATTATTGAGCTGTTTATACCTTTAGGCTTACGGCCATATCACGTTGAAACACAGGTTTCAATATAATTATCGAAGTTAAGCAACATCGAGGCTAGTCAATACCTAGATGGCTGTCCACTTGCGAATACCAGGTACTTGTAAGCTTGGCTGTGCAGGTGGTTTAATGGATAACGACACGGAGGAGTTTTTAATCGGAGAGAACCGAGTTCTAATTTCAGTTGGGTTCGCTATATTCCTTTTTTCTTTATGTGCCATGTCCACTCAAGATAGAGGTGAACATGTCTCTCCACAAATTCCTGTCCTTTGTAGCTCTTAATACACTTTGTCCTTATGTTATTTCTCCTGGGCCTTGTTCTGTCATGTATTTTCTAAAGCTCACTAAGTATGTTATGCTTTGTTTTCCTCTGCCCTAAACCGTGTGTATCAGATTTTCCAAGCCCTCTTTCCTCATTATGTGCCCTAGAAATCTCAACTGTTTTTTCTGATGTTCCCTTTTTTTTGTCTGCATTTTCTCCAAAACTTTGTCGTTGCTCACATGTTCTGCTCGCAGTATACTCATCAGCCTTCTGTAGAACTAAATTTCTGTTGCTTCAGATCTCCTCTTCATCTTTGAGGAGAGCGTTCAGCACTCACTGCCATACTTGACGACAAATATTCCATAGCTGTTTAGTACTCTTTTTCCTTGATTCTAGCGAAATTATTCCAATTCTTTGTACTCTGCATAGCTTTAAGAATGCTTCCTTGGCTATACCAAAACGCCTTCGATATCACAGCTTCCGTCTTCTGTTAAGGCACTTCCTAGATATTTAAATTTCCGCACTTGCTTGATTTTGGTATCTCAGATTTGCAATTGGGCTGATCCTTTTTGTCTACAGCCATGGATTCTGTCTTCTTGTAGTTTATACTTAGTCCCTTCTTCTCGCTTTCCTTCACTACCTTCTATAAGAGTTTTTGTAACTTTCTTTCTGTATCTGCTATTAATACTGTCTTATCTGCATAACTTCTGTTGCTAATGTTGTGGTCGCCAATAATGAATCTTGATGGGACTTCTAGTTCTCTCAGAATCGCCTGGTTGAATAAGTCCGGTGAGACGACACACCCTTGTCTTACACCAGTATCTATTTTTGTATATCTGCTCATTTTCTTTATGTACGCAGGTAGTTTGCTGCCATTTTAGGTTCTTGATTATTCTAATATACTTCCTAAATACGTCAAGGTTGTTGAGCAGTTCCAACGGATCTTTGTGGCTTATTTTATCGAATGCCTTTGTGTAATCTGTAAAACACAGGTGCACGTCCTTCTGCATTTGTATTGCTCTTTCTGATAACATTCTGAGCATAAATATAGCGTTCTTGTTTCAGTAGCTTTGACGAACCCGCACTGATCTTGTCCTATCTCCGGTTTGATTCTGCTATGACCTCTATTCAACAGAATTCGGATGATCAGTTTTGTTATTACACCTCTTCTCCCTGACCAGCTATAAGTAAATTAGTAAGATTTATATCAGTAATTCTTTATTATCTCAAAAAATTCTTACAATCTAAAACATATTTCTGGCTTTAAATAACCTGAAAAGGGTTGATAAGCCGTAAAAACAAAATCACTAACAAAGTCGAACTATCGGGCAGCATTTAAGCTAGCACTTGCGTAGGGCTCTTGATTGGGCCTTCATCACAATAGGTAGAAGTGATAGGCAACAATAAACCACAGAACTCAAAATTCATCGCTGCATATTGCATTAATATGTAAATATTGCTTCAATATTTAAACTTATCCTTTAAAAGTGCAACGATAATTCTTCTGCTGCCACTTAAAGACATTTTGATGTACGTAGGTCCTTACTTTCCGTACAAACAATTATTGTTATTTCACGGGTGACTTTCGCTGGATTTCGCAATTAATTTCGATTATTCCCAAATTTAATTCCAAGTTATAAAAATTGTTATCGTACAAAAAATTCGTCGCAAAAAATCGCCGAAAACAATCGCAGTAATGAAAACTTGGGAATCCAAAATTTCAGGATTGGGGGTCTGGATCCGGCCTTGAATGTTTTTATTTTGCTCAAAGAGTCAGCCTGATTCCAAAATGGTATCATATGTTGGGCTATGGCCTCTAGGATTAAAGTTGAAAACAAGGACAATTTTATTTTGAAACACTGTAATTTGAGAACAGTATTTTTTCATTTGGACATGAACTATTAAAAGTTAAAGAGTTGTTTCCCTTTAAGTAGAAAATGTGTGACACAGTGACACACTGACATTCGCATTTATGATATAGATCAAGTTGATTACGTTTCCTTAAATGGTTTTATATATTTTTTTTCTTTTTCTATTTATCTGGTGGCTTATATGTCGTTTCTTTTGATTTTTTTACATATGTCGTTTTTGAAGTTTCATTAGCTAAATACATACATATAAAAATCTTAGAAATGATTAAAGATATTTTACTGGAATTTTCCGAGGTTTTTATAAAACTATTGGGCTCTCCTTTGAGCAGCAAGAATGTATAATTACTCTCTAAGCTTAACAGAAGAATCGTGAGGAAATCGATCATAAACGAAAATGAAATGTTCATCATCAATTAATCATAGCCAAGGATCGGAAGCTCATGAAGGATTGAAATAAAGTTCAAATATATATATTATTCCAGGATCATTTTCGAACATTCAAGATGATCCTCGTCCTCTCTAACCTTCTAAATTTCTGTCCTAGGTTAACAAGGTGCCTCACACGTTTCACGTACGATTTCATTTGGAAGTCTTTTTTTTTCTTTCACTGCTCATGAACTATCATTGCTGAAATTCATCTCTCAAGTGCCAAACGTCTTATGAATTAAGTTGGATCTTCTCTAATTGATCTCATTAGCGCTAAGTTGAATGATAACCCCTCTTCCAGTTGTAACCTTTTCCTCTTTTTTAAACTTAAAATTCTCTTGATGGTTCTTGAATGAACTTTAAAGATGAAAGCCAGACTATGAATGGTCGTGCCATTATTGAAGGCCTGAATGCTCTTTTCCCCTCGCCATTACTCAGTTAGGAAGACAGTGGGGCTGACACAAAACAATTTTAGCCTGCTATCAATATGGGGATATTGTGAGATATTGCCGTGGTCCCCTGGATTAGTGGATTAGGGGTAATTATTAGGTTGGTGCCAAAATAATGACGTAATAATGTCGTTTTTTGACGTATTTTTTAACGTCAAAAAACGACACTATTACGTCATTATTTTTGCACCAACCTAATATATTTTCTTTCTGAAACCAACATTTATACCCATGGTTGTCATATAATGAAAGCTATGTTTTACCAACGGCTTCATTTTTGAGGTAACAGTGCGATGATATATATGTATGTACACCAACCTACCTACCTCTATCCCTTTGTATACTTTATCTATCTGTCCGATGATATCAGACTCACTGTTTAACCATCTGTATCTATTCTAAGGCACTGGGCTAATACAAACAAAATTGGAACTGTACGCGTCAAGTCAGTTTGTGATATTCAATCATTGCGTTTTGTTTGTCTTTAATAGTAAACAAAATGGCGCGCAGAGACAGATTGAAAAATTGTTTTTTTCCGAGATCAATGCGAAATGAATTATTAGAAATGCAGAAGCAAGAAATAAAAATTAAAATGGCTGATATGTACACCATCAGCAACATGAACAAATAAATAAATAATCGTTCCATCACTGTCTGAATTTCTCTAATTTTTCTTTTATATACAACATTAAATTTTTATGCATTTTTTTGTTTTTTTTAATTTATTGTTGGAAATAATTAGATTACGTCCGTGCTTCACCAAAACAGGCTTACCACCAAGAATAATAACTATAATAACGATTGACGTGTCATGATGATAATGACAATGATGATGAAGAGGAAAGGGAAGAGTAATCAGGAAAGGAGAAAGAGGAGACGAAAACAGTGTAAGAAGAGGTCACGTTGGGAGAGGAGGAGATGTAAAGGAAGAGAAGTGCTTAAAACGAAGAGGCGGAAAGAGAGAAAAAAGAGACGAATCTGGAGGAGAGAGAAACACAAATGTCAGAAAACCAGAGAAGGAAGAGGAGGGGGAGACGAAGACGTAAAGGAAGAGGGGTAGAGTCTAAATGCAGGAGGCGAAAAGGGAGAAGAAAGAGACGAATTTGGAAGGGGAAGAGGAGGAGTAGAGGAAAAGAGCGGGAAACAAAAATGGTAGAAGATCAGATGAGGAGGAGCAGGAAGAGGAGGGGTAGAGTCTAAAAGCAGGAGGCGAAAAGGGAGAAGAAAGAGACGAATTTGGAAGGGGAAGAGGAGGAGGAGAGGAAAAAGAGCGAGGAAACAAAAATGGTAGAAGATCAGATGAGGAGGAGCAGGAAGAGGAGGGGTAGATTCTAAAAGCAGGAGGCGAAAAGGGAGAAGAAAGAGACGAATTTGGAAGGGGAAGAGGAGGAGGAGAGGAAAAGAGCGGGAAACAAAAATGGTAGAAGATCAGATGAGGAGGAGCAGGAAGAGGAGGGGTAGATTCTAAAAGCAGGAGGCGAAAAGGGAGAAGAAAGAGACGAAATTAAAGGGGAAGAGGAGGAGTAGAGGAAAAGAGCGGGTAACAAAAATGGTAGAAGATCAGATGAGGAGGAGCAGGAAGAGGAGGGGTAGAGTCTAAATGCAGGAGGCGAAAAGGGAGAAGAAAGAGACGAATTTGGAAGGGGAAGAGGAGGAGGAGATGAAAAGAGCGAGAAACAAAAATGGTAGAAGATCAGATGAGGAGGAGCAGGAAGAGGAGGGTAGATTCTAAAGCAGGAGGCGAAAAGGAAAAGAAAAGACGAATTTGGAAGGGGAAGAGGAGGAGGAGATGAAAAGAGCGAGAAACAAAAATGGTAGAAGATCAGATGAGGAGGAGCAGGAAGAGGAGGGGTAGATTCTAAAAGCAGGAGGCGAAAAGGGAGAAGAAAGAGACGAATTTGGAAGGGGAAGAGGAGGAGGAGAGGAAAAGAGCGAGAAACAAAAATGGTAGAAGATCAGATGAGGAGGAGCAGGAAGAGGAGGGGTAGAGTCTAAAAGCAGGAGGCGAAAAGGGAGAAGAAAGAGACGAATTTGGAAGGGGAAGAGGAGGAGGAGAGGAAAAGAGCGGAAAACAAAAATGGTAGAAGATCAGATGAGGAGGAGCAGGAAGAGGAGGGGTAGATTCTAAAAGCAGGAGGCGAAAAGGGAAAAGAAAGAGACGAATTTAAGGGGAAGAGGAGGAGTAGAGGAAAAAGAGCGAGAAACAAAAATGGTAGAAGATCAGATGAGGAGGAGCAGGAAGAGGAAAGGGGAATTGGAAGGGGGGAAGAGGAGAGTCTAAATGGAGGAGCAGGAAAAAGGAGGAAGAAAAGAGATAAATTTGGAAGGGAAGAGGAGGAGGAGATGAAAAGAGCGAGAAACAAAAATGGTAGAAGATCAGATGAGGAGGAGCAGGAAGAGGAGGGGTAGATTCTAAAAAGCAGGAGGCGAAAAGGAAAGAAAGAAAAGACGAATTTGGAAGGGGAAGGAGGAGGAGGAGATGAAAAGAGCGAGAGAAACAAAAATGGTAGAAGATCAGATGAGGAGGAGCAGGAAGAGGAGGGTAGATTCTAAAGCAGGAGGCGAAAAGGGAGAAAGAAAGAGACGAATTTGGAAGGGGAAGAGGAGGAGGGAGGGAAAAGAGGAGAAACAAAATGGTAGAAGATCAGATGAGGAGGAGCAGGAAGAGGAGGGTAGAGTCTAAAAAAGCGAAAAGGAGGCGAAAAGGGGAAGAAGAAAGAGACGAATTTGGAAGGGGAAGAGGAGGAGGAGAGGAAAGAGGAGGGAAAACAAAAATGGTAGAAGATCAGATGAGGAGGAGCAGGAAGAGGAGGGGTAGATTCTAAAAGCAGGAGGCGAAAAGGGAGAAGAAAGAGACGAAATTAAAGGGGAAGAGGAGGAGTAGAGGAAAAGAGCGGGAAACAAAAAAATGGTAGAAGATCAGATGAGGAGGAGCAGGAAGAGGAGGGTAGATTCTAATGCAGGAGGCGAAAAGGAGAAGAAAGAGACGAATTTGGAAGGGGAAGAGGGAGGAGGAGATGAAAAGAGCGAGAAACAAAAATGGTAGAAGATCAGATGAGGAGGAGCAGGAAGAGGAGGGTAGATTCTAAAAAGCAGGAGGCGAAAAGGAAAAGAAAGAGACGAATTTGGAAGGGGAAGAGGAGGAGGAGATGAAAAAGAGCGAGAAACAAAAATGGTAGAAGATCAGATGAGGAGGAGCAGGAAGAGGAGGTAGATTCTAAAAAGCAGGAGGCGAAAAGGGAGAAAGAAAAGACGAATTTGGAAGGGAAGAGGAGGAGGAGAGGAAAAGAGCGAGAAACAAAAATGGTAGAAGATCAGATGAGGAGGAGCAGGAGGAGGAGGGGGATTCTAAAAGCAGGAGGCGAAAAGGAGAAGAAAGAGACGAATTTGGAAGGGGAAGAGGAGGAGGAGAGGAAAAGAGCGGAAAACAAAAATGGTAGAAGATCAGATGAGGAGGAGCAGGAAGAGGAGGGTAGATTCTAAAAGCAGGAGGAAAAAAGGAGAAGAAAGAGACGAAATTAAAGGGAAGAGGAGGAGGAGAGGAAAAGAGCGGGTAACAAAATGGTAGAAGATCAGATGAGGAGGAGCAGGAAGAGGAGGGTAGATTCTAAATGCAGGAGGCGAAAAGGGGAGGAAGGAGAAAGAAAAGAGTAGAGGGAAAAACACAAATGGTAGAAGATTTGGAAGGGGAAAAGGAGGAAAGGAGATGAAAGAGGAAAGAGCGAGAAACAAAAATGGTAGAAGATCAGATGAGGAGGAGCAGGAAGAGGAGGGGTAGATTCTAAAAGCAGGAGGCGAAAAGGGAAAAGAAAGAGACGAATTTGGAAGGGGAAGAGGAGGAGGAGATGAAAAGAGCGAGAAACAAAAATGGTAGAAGATCAGATGAGGAGGAGCAGGAAGAGGAGGGGTAGATTCTAAAAGCAGGAGGCGAAAAGGGAGAAGAAAGAGACGAATTTGGAAGGGAAGAGGAGGAGGAGAGGAAAAGAGCGAGAAACAAAAATGGTAGAAGATCAGATGAGGATGAGGAGGAGGCAGGAAGAGGAGGTAGATTCTAAAAGCAGGAGGCGAAAAAAGGAGAAGAAAGAGACGAATTTGGAAGGGGAAGAGGAGGAGGAGAGAAAAGAGCGGAAAACAAAATGGTAGAAGATCAGATGAGGAGGAGCAGGAAGAGGAGGGTAGATTCTAAAAGCAGGAGGCGAAAAGGAGAAGAGAGAGAAATTAAAGGGGAAGAGGAGGAGTAGAGGAAAAGAGCGGGTAACAAAATGGTAGAAGATCAGATGAGGAGGAGCAGGAAGAGGAGGGTAGATTCTAAAAGCAGGAGGCGAAAAGGGAGAAGAAAGAGATGAATTTGGAAGGGAAGAGGAGGAGGAGAGGAAAAGAGCGGGAAACAAAAAAAATAGAAGATCAGATGAGGAGGAGCAGGAAGAGGAGGGGTAGATTCTAAAAGCAGGAAGCGAAAAGGGAGAGAAGAAAGAGACGAATTGGAAGGGAAGGGAAGGAGGCGAGAAACAAAAAATGGAGAAGAAAGAAGGAGCAGGAAGGGAAACAAAATGGTAGAGAAGATAAGAAAGGAGAAAAAGCAGGAAACAAAAGGAGGAAGAAGGAGACGAAGATGCAAAGCAAAGAAAAGAAGTAGAGTCTAAAAGCACGAGGTGAAAAGGGAGCAGAATCAGACGAACTTGGAGGAGAAAGAAACACAAATTGTAGAGGTCCACAGGGTGGGGGGAAGACGAAAATGCAAAGGAAGGAAGAAAAGTATAAAAAAGCAGGATGAGAAAAGGGAAGAAAGAGACAAATTTAGAAGAGGAAGAGGGGTAAAAGGAGGGAACCAAAAATGGTAGTAGACCAGAAGAGGAGGAGGATGCGGAGACGAAGATGTAAAAGAAGAAGGGAAGAGTTTAAAAGCAGGAGGCGAAAAAGAGAAGAAAGTGACGAATTTGGAAGAGGAAGACGAAGAGGAGGATGGGAAAAGAGTGGGAAACACAAATGGTAGAAGACCAGAGATGGAGGAGACCAGGAAGAAGGAGGAGACGAAGACGTAAAGGAAGAGGGGTAGAGGAAAAGGGCGGGCAGGAGACGAAAGGAGCAGGGAGAAGATTCTAAAAGAGACAATTTGGAAGGGGAAGAAGGGAGGAGGGGAGGAAAAGAGCAGGAAACAAAAATGGTAGAAGATCAGATGAGGAGGAGCAGGAAGAGGAGGTAGATTCTAAAAGCAGGAAGCGAAAAGGGAAAAGAAAGAGACGAATTTGGAAGGGAAGAGGAGGAGGAGAGGAAAAGAGCGGGAAACAAAATGGTAGAAGATCAGATGAGGAGGAGCAGGAAGAGGAGGGTAGATTCTAAAAGCAGGAAGCGAAAAGGGAGAAGAAAGAGACGAATTTGGAAGGGGAAGAGGAGGAGGAGAGGAAAAGAGCGGGAAACAAAAATGGTAGAAGATCAGATGAGGAGGAGCAGGAAGAGGAGGGGTAGATTCTAAAAGCAGGAGGCGAAAAGGGAGAAGAAAGAGACGAATTTGGAAGGGGAAGAGGAGGAGTAGAGGAAAAGAGCGGGAAACAAAAATGGTAGAAGATCAGATGAGGAGGAGCAGGAAGAGGAGGGGTAGATTCTAAAAGCAGGAGGCGAAAAGGGAGAAGAAAGAGATGAATTTGGAAGGGGAAGAGGAGGAGGAGAGGAAAACAGCGAGAAACAAAAATGGTAGATCAGATGAGGAGGATCAGGAAGAGGAGGGTAGATTCTAAAAGCAGTAGGCGAAAAGGGAAGAAAGAGATGAATTTGGAAGGGGAAGAGGAGGAGGAGAGGAAAAGAGCGAGAAACAAAAATGGTAGAAGATGAGGAAGGAAGAGGAGATTCAAAAGCAGTAGGCGAAAGCAGGATTTGGAAGGGAAGAGACGGAGAGGAAAAGAAAGGGAAACAAAAATGGTAGAAGAAAAGGAGAAGAGAGAAGTCTAAAAAAACGAAAGAGTCTAAAAAAGCACGAGGTGAAAAGGGAGCAGAATCAGACGAACTTGGAGGAGAAAGAAACACAAATTGTAGAGGTCCACAGGGGGGGGGGAGAAGACGAAAATGCAAAGGAAGGAAGAAAAAGTATAAAAAGCAGGATGAGAAAAGGAGAAGAAAGAGACAAATTTAGAAGAGGAAGAGGGGGTAAAAAGGAGGGGAACCAAAAAATGGTAGTAGACCAGAAGAGGAGGAGGATGCGGAGACGAAGATGTAAAAGAAGAAGGGAAGAGTTTAAAAGCAGGAGGCGAAAAGAGAGAAGAAAGTGACGAATTTGGAAGAGGAAGACGAAGAGGAGGATGGGGAAAAGAGTGGGAAACACAAATGGTAGAAGACCAGAGAAGGAGGAGACGAAGACGTAAAGGAAGAGGGGTAGAGTCTAAAAGCAGGAGACGAAAGGGGAGAAGAAAGAGACGAATTTGGAAGAGGAAGAGGAAGAGGAGGATTGGGAAAGTGGGGAAACACAAATGGTAGAAGACCAGAGAAGGAGGAGACGAAGACGTAAAGGAAGAGGGGTAGAGTCTAAAAGCAGGAGACGAAAGGGGAGAAGAAAGAGACGAATTTGGAAGAGGAAGAGGAGGAGGAGGAGGGGGAAAGAGTGGGAAACACAAATGGTAGAAGACCAGAGAAGGAGGAGACGAAGACGTAAAGGAAGAGGGGTAGAGTCTAAAAGCAGGAGACGAAAAGTGAGAAGAAAGAGACGAATTTGGAAGAAGAGGAGGAGGGGGGAAAGAGTGGGAAACACAAATGGTAGAAGACCAGAAAAGGAGGAGACAAAGACGTAAAGGAAGAGGGGTAGAGTATAAAAGCAGGAGGCGAAATGGGAAAAGAAAGAGACGAATTTGGAAGAGGAAGAGGAGGAGGTGGGATGAGCGGGAAACAAAATGGTAGGAGACCAGAGAAGGAGGAGGAGGAGACGAAGATGTAAAGGAAGAGGGGTAGAGTCTAAAAGCTGAAGGCGAAAAGGGAGCAGAAAGAGACGAATTTGAAAAAGGAAGAGAATGAGGGGAGCAAAAAGGAGATGGAAGCAAAAACGATAGAAAACCAGGAGAAGGCGATGATGATGGGGACAAAGAGGCAACAAAGGATATTAGGGAGGAAAAGAGAAAGTCAGTGGCGCGAAAAAAGACCAGCAGGCAAAAGAAAAGGATGAAAAAGGAAGAGAAATCTAAGAAAAGGAGATGGAGACGATTAAAAAAGGAATAAAAATGATGGAGGACAAGGCAAAAAAAAGAAATGAGAAGGAAATGAATAAAAGAGAAAAAGAAGTAGAATGAAACCAGAAAAGAAGGAATATAGGAAAAGATGAGGAATAGAAAACATAATAGGGGAGGAGGAGTTATAAAAAAGAAAAAAGGGGGGGGGCAAAAAAGAAGAAGGTGTAGAAAACCAAAAAGAAAGAGAAAAAGACATTCTAAGTTAAATAAAATCAACACCATCTCCAAGAATGAAAAACAATCTTTCAGTGAAGAATTCGCCCACAAAATCAAATAAATGAATATAAAGATTTTTTTTTAAATTAAATGACGAAAGACCCCTTGAACCCGATATATCCCCCTGTACATTGTGCATGAGCTGAAGGAATTAGTGAGTATAGGATAATCATTTTTTTTTAATCGATTCACTCCAAGCAAGGCGGGAAGCCACTAGTACGCAAGGGGTTACAGAAGATTTGGAACGAGAGCAGATAGGAGTGATAGAGGAAAGGATGAGGAGAAGGATGAAAAAAAATATAAATGAGGGCCACGCTTGTCGGTTAAGGATTTGTAAATTAGTCTCGTAAAGCATTGGTGTAAAGCAAAACAAATCCCTAATGGCATGTTAAGTGGGTTAGGGTGAAGTGCAATGCGTACAGGCTAAGTGAATAAAAAACGTGGAGACAGAGCTTCGAAAAGAGATGAACCCACATTACTTTTGTTTTTTCTCATTTAACAAAACATAAATTGAAAAAAATTGACTGAACCCCCATATGTAGAAAGAGACATGAGGCAATAGAGGTGTGGCTCTACAGAAAAAAAATACGGCGATTAACACGGACTGAAAATATGAGAAACCAGAAGTTTTAAAGGAAAATGGAAGCAAAAAGGACGCTTATACAGTGTAACCCGGATATAAGAGAAACCCGCCGGATATAAGAGAGATTTTCTCTGGTCCCAAATTAGAGCCTGTGTTAATGTATATAAAATAGACCAAACCCGGATATAAGAGAAACCCGGATATAAGAGACTTCTTCTCTGGTTCCAAATTAGAGCCTGTGTTAATGTATATAAAATAGACCAAACCTGGATATGAGAGAAACTCGGATATAAGAGACTTCTTCTCCGGTCCCGACAACTCTCTTATATCCGGGTTACACTGTATTTAGAATCAGTAAGAGACAGTTGAAATATCCGGGATACATATTATTATGTATCTAAGAAAAGGAGATGGAGACAATTGAAAAAGGAATAAAATATGATGGAGGACAAGGCAAAAAAAAGAAATGAGAAGGAAATGAATAAAAGAGAAAAAGAAGTAGAATGAAACCAGAAAAGAAGGAATGTAGGAAAAGATGAGGAATAGAAAACATAATAGGGGAGGAGGAGTTAAAAAACAGAAAAAAAAGGAGGGGGGCAAAAAAGAAGAAGGTGTAGAAAACCAAAAAGAAAGAGAAAAAGACATTCTAAGTTAAATAAAATCGACCTTTGAGAATTTGACACCCGACGGATATATTGAAGTCTGGAGGGTGAAAAAGAAACAGCGAGTAATTTACGTAACTAGTTAGGGTATGTCGGTGGCAGTGCAGGGACTTGGAATGAGATAAACCTTACAAAGGAAAGGAAGTTGTAGAAAGCAATGATCGGCCAGGTCCTGAACTGACACAGCAGAGAATTTTCTTTGCGTTTGAACGGTACAGGTTTATTCCTAGTTTCCTGTTTAGGTTCCTTCTAAAGTCTACTTCAACTCTTTACTTCAAAAGTTTCCGTCTGAACTCCGACATTTTATTTACAATTTATTTTCTTTCCTCAATAATAATAGATAGGTTCGCCTATCATCCGGTTTACACGTCTTGAGCAGGAGTAGAGGTTTATGAATTGTCTCCTGTTTTGGATTGGCTTTCCGCTTCCTTCTAAAGTCTACTTCAATGCTATATTTCTAACATCTCCACCTAAACTCTGAAATGTCATTTACTATTTACTTTTTTCCTCAATATGAGTAGATAGGTTCGCCTATCGTTCGATTCACGTATCTCTCCGTTCTTTTGAGCAGGAGTAGAGGTTTATCCCTTGTTTCATGTTTTGAATTGGCTTTCCGGTATCTTCTAAAGTTTTTGATTCTCGTTCACTCCCGGTAGGCCCTTGCGTTTTAGTGTAATTATTGGATTGCTTGGGTGAATTGGCTATATATATATTGTCGTCTGACAATATATGTATACATTTTAATCCCAGGTGTGTGAATGGGGTCCTAAACTCACGCGTAAAACAGCACAAATACAGATTATAATTCATAAGCACCCAGATATATTTAGATATATATACACACACAAAAAAGTGACGAGACAGGGAACATCTCCACGGCCTTTTATGAAAAAAGAAGATGACGTAGCGTCTATTCTAACGTAATTTCAACGAAGAAATAAATTGAATAACATATGTATTTCTTTTCTCCTCAGTAATTTTATAATTTTTAAACTTAATAGTGATTAAATTTGGATTTTAAAATTGTCAGTTTTTAATTTTAATATCAAATTTTATCATATAATTTAATAATTATTGGTTAGAATAAATTCTTTTTTTTTAATATTACCCGTATTTTAAAGATCTGAATAACTATTATAACATGACTTCGTTGTCAAGCTTTTTGAATTTTCCTATACTTGTATTTTGATTGGTCATTCTAGCTTTTGTAACAACGTTTTCCCATTGTGAAGGATCATTAATTAATTTGAAACTTTTAAAACCATTTATTTTACATTCAACATCATCACTTCATAAGACACCGGGGGTGTTGAAACAAAATGGCTATTTTTGTAGTGATTTTATAACATATTTATGTTATAATTTTTTTTTTTTTTAATAATTATATCTGCTCTACTTTGTATTGAGCACTCTTTTAAGAATAGTAATTGTTGGTTATTGGAATTCATTCCGTATACACTAATTATATACTAAAAATATATATATATATATATATATATATATATATATATATATATATATATATATATATATTTTTCGGCCATTTCTCTAGCAATTTTCAAGGTTTTTATGCTGTTATTTTTCCTCACATTTTGACTTTTTAAGTTGTATTTTATTTTTTATGTTGTTTTGAGTGCGCGCGCACACACAGACATACACAGACACACACATATATGTTTATATATATACATATATAGGTGCTTTATATTGAGAGAGCTACTGAAAATGTATAGAGGTGTGGAATATAACATCAATCAAATAGCAAAAATATTTTTATATTTTTTATATATATATATATATATATATATATATATATATATATATATATATGTATGTATGTATGTATATATATATATATATATATATATATATATATATATATATATATATATAGATAGATAGATAGATAGATAGATCAATCAGGTTGTCACACATCAAATGACGCATTTTTTGGTTGTTTTTTGATTCGGTCGTCTAACGAAGTAACCCCCTTAGTATATAAAAAAATCTTGACTTATTTCTGATTCTTTTCCTTTCCAGTTAATTTTTCTTTCCATATATTGTTACTGATAAGCTCACGGAAAATGATTACAATGAAACAATGTCGAGTAATCTTATCGTAAGTGTACATGCGATGAGAAATGGGTACTCTTTGACAACAGTATGCGAGTAGGCCAGTGCTTAAATGCAAGTGAATCACCAAAACAATACCAAAATCCTCCACTTCACCCTAAAATGTTAATGGTTATTATATGATGGTATTTCAAAAGGCTTACTCATTATTCATTCTTGCCTCAAAAGAAAACAATAACAACAATCTCGTATTGTGGAGAAATCGAATGTATGCTAGACAACTTGAAAAAGAAACATCCTAGACTTGTGAATAGGGATGGTCCAATTTTGCTGCACGACAACGCACGGCCACACCCTTCTCAATCACTGTCCTACTGTTTCATTCGCAATAAAAAAAAATTCCAATACTGAAGAGGTAATCGAAGAATTTGAATGAAAATTTTAAAGTTGGGATCAAGGATTTAGAACTACGTTGAAAAACAGTCATTCATCAACATGGTGCCTATTTCAACTAAATGAATTAGTTATTTAACTTTTCAGAAGCGTCATTTAATGCCGGAAATTAATTTTCTTGGGAGCATTGAAGTAATAAAAATATGATATATCTTATTCTACTTTCGGAATAAAAATACATGGTAGATGATACTAAGCTTTTGTTCATATACATGCTTGTGTAGACATAATTACTAGAGGCGTTGTTACGAGTATTTTATGTTCTAGTTTTGTTGAAGTTATATTTTGGTATAAAGTTTGATTTCGTTAAGAAATTGTTCGATATTATATGAATTGATGTTATGAAATAATTCTTTCTTGCTGCCTGTTTGGTTGGTTGATTTTGTTTAGCGGCGTATCAACACTTTTATGAGTTATTTAATACGAAAATCTAAATATATTGAACGTAATTTTATAGTTTCAACGAAATATATTTTGAACGGAATTGCATGCCTTCAATTACAGATAAATGTATTATTGGTCATTTTGTTATAATGAATTATATTATAGTTAATTCTACTATAAAATGTATTGCTGGTAATTTACTATGATATATATTGCTGGCAACTTTTTATATATAAAAATGTATTGTTCGTAATTTTGCCATTGTATTATTACACATTGCTAGTCTTTTGTCTAGGAGTTCACTATTTGCCTATAGTCGAGACCTTGACAGGTGCTACCATCCCGAGTCGGGATCGATCTGGGAGCAAAAGCAATTAAGATGTGGTTCTACGCTACTCAAAACCTACTATCTTCCGATCAGAGACCTTGCTGTCAGATGTATTTTATCGTCATACCCAGGTCTCAGACTTAGATGGACTGATGTGTCCGCACAGATCGTCGATGTGTGGTAAGTTAAGAATATCAGGTACAGTAAGCAATGTTACGGAGCACTTGAGCAACGAAAAGGTTCTAAAGAAAACTGACTTGAGTGGAGCGACTACATCGAATCAATGGCTGCATCTACTGCAAGGAAAGTTGGGTCACTGTGCCGTGCCAGAAGATCTACCATTTGTCCGTTCATTGAATTCTGCTGCCATATCTGATCTGGTGCTCCTGCTATGCATCTCGAGAGCCTTGAAAAAAATCCAAAGAAGGATCTCTACTGAAATTGATCCTGACTTGGCATCTTGACTGCGGTCACTTTCTCACCGATATGATGTGGCTTCTCTCCGTCCTTTCTACAAATATTTTCATGATAACTGCCCTGACAAGTTTTTTTTTTTCACTGGTGCCCCGACTACAGGAATTTAAGCGTGCTACTAGATTGGCATCTTGGCCCCACCCATTTACTGTTGAAATAGTTAAATTTAACCGCCACTTCTACTCCAAATGTTTTTCTCACACTTCCCTTCTGTGAAGCTCCCTTCCGTTTACTTATTTCCCTGATAACTACAATCTTCAAAAATTTAAATGCAACGCCATCATCTAGCTTCATCTTTTGACCTTTACTCAATCCTCCCTATACTTTTCTCGCACTTTCACACCCTGTACCCCCCCCCCGCGTACTAGTGACATTTCCACCTTGCTGCGGGTGAAATGATTAAAAAAGTTAAAGATGCTCTCAAAAAACTAAGCAAGGTATTAAAACATAAAAATATTTAGTTAGAAACAAAAAGAGGTCTGAACTGCTATATCACATCTATTCTCTTGTATGGCAGTGATTGTTGGACAATTTTCTTCCAAATTTGTTTAATGGCATATCAACTCCTTGTGGGTCATTTAATGCCGAGATTTATTTTTCTTGGGATCTTTGAAGTAATAGAAATATGACATATGTTCTTCTGCTTTCAGAGTTGAATACATGGTAGATGATACTCTGCTTTTTTAAGTATACATGTTTGTGTGAACATAATCATTAGAGGTGGATATATACGTGTTTTACCTTCTAGTTTTCTTGAAGTTGAAATACAGTTTGATTTAAGAAATTATCGGATATTATATGGATAAATGTCATGAAAAGTGTTCTTTTATGTTGGCTGCTTGGTAGTATTTTAAACAGATTTGGGCGAGGTCGCTACAGTTTTTCATTATTTGCATGTTGTTTGTAATTTTACTATAAATATGTATTGTTTATAATACTTTATATAAAAATGTATTCTGTTTACATTATTCGGACTATTTATGGCACAGTGGATAAAGGCGTTGGTTAGATCCAGTGACAGGACCCAAAGAGTTGTGAGTTCAATACCTGGTTAAGGCAGTGGAGAACTTGGAGAGGTGAATTAACAGGAGATAACTGATAACTGACATCCATTAGACATGGCACGTGGAACTAAAACAGTCTACCCCAGCGAGCAAAATAAAGAGTTCAGTTCAACCACCTGAAGAAGGTTAGAGCGTACAACGGCCGAAATGTTGTGATAAATATGGCAACAAAGATGAAGAATAGTCCGAATAATGTAAATAGTGTACATAATACCTCATCTCAGAAATACAGAAAAAATGTGTTGTTGATATTTATACTACAAAAATGTAGAACAGTCTACCCCAGCGAGCGAAATAAAGGGTTCAGTTCGACATTTCAACCACCTGAAGAAGGTCAGAGCGTACAACGACCGAAATGTTGTGATAAATATGTCAACAAAGATGAGGACAATAGTCCGAATAATGTAAATAATGTACATGATACCTCATCTCAGAAATATAGGCAAAAATGTATTGTTGATATTTATACTATAAAAATGTATTCTTATACTTTCACTGCTTTGTTTTTGTTTGGGGGATTCGCTTTTTTATCCATAGCTGGGAACCTAACAGGTGCTACCACAACGGGTCAGGATAGACCTAAGAACAACAGCAATTAAGAAGTGGTCCTATGTTCCTCAAAACTTCCGATCTCCCAATCAGGGGCCTTGCTGCCGGATGTAGTTTATCGTCATACCCAGGAATGAAGAGACTCGAGGCGACAAAGATATGGCTCGACAGAGGGATGCTGAGAATACCATGGACAGAACACGTGGACAACGAAAAAGTTCTAAAGAAAATTGAAACAAACAAGACGCCCATACTTAAAATAAGAAAGAAACAGTTGAAATTTCTGTGATGCATTATGAGGAAAACCGGCATGGAAAACTTAATACTCACAGGACGTATTGAGGAAAAGAGGAGTAAATGGAAACGGAGAACAACATAACTAATGAGTTTTTGCAAATGTATAGGGCAAGGACAAGGAGGTATGTTATAGAGTCAAAATTCGCTTTGACATTCAACGAGCAGGAAGATGTGTAGAGCCATGATCGGTCACGTCCTGAAGGGTCACGGCACATTAATGATGATGAGTGAATAATTACTACATTTAGAAGAATTCAATAGGCGGCTAAATAATTAAAGCGGGGGTAACTTTGGAACAGAAGGTACTGTATGCAACCTTTGACCCGTGTACAAAACGAAGTGAAGTCTGCTAAATATCATCTCTTCTTTAAAATATATAATTAAAATTGATATCTTGCCTTAATCGTGGGGTACGAAGCAGTCTAGCAAACTAATTATCATGTTCATATCTCATAGGCTGCGCATTAAAACATGACTATTAAGCAGCTTCAGCCCAGACAAGACAACAATACTCTATTTTGCGTCTGACCTAGCAAATGTTTTCAATCATTTCACCCCAACCAAAGCAATAAATATATTAAGATGCAAGTGATTACTGGGTGGGAGAGAATAAACTTTTAAAGACAGAGGACAATGAAAGAACAAGAATTAAGAAGACAGAAGATAACGATTGATATTGCATTTAAATTTTTGAAGATCAAATTTGACTGGCAAGCCGGAAGCCGGAAGCCGGAAGAGAATTCCACAAGCGAAAAGTGCAATCGAAGAAACTTTCAGCATAAAACTTACATAAGTTACATTTAGCCTATTTGATTCAGGATCGCTATACATAGGTTAAATTATGTCTCTCTTTATGACAATGTTCCACTTTCTTCATTTCCTTTACTAAAACTTCCAATATGACATCCAATTTGTCTATATCAACAATGCTCTTCCATATCTCTTATCCTCTCGTTATATTCCCGTACGTATTCTCGTTACGAGGTCATCTTCATAAATTTGTGTTTCTTTTTCTATTTTTTCGTTCATTTCGTTTCTTCTGCCGTTATTTTCTTCCAATTCAATTCAGAAGCAAAAACTCCAATTGTATATGAATGTTTTTTTAGTACCTTTTTTTTTCTACTTCTCGTTTTCATCTCGTTTCTACGAGATTTTCCTCTTCATGGTTTTATTCATCTCTTCGAGCAGTTCCTTTCTTTTCCTGCCCAATTTGAACTCCTCATCCTCCACACCTCATCGCTCCAGCTAACCTTTAGATCAATACCAAATCTGATTGTTTGTCATTTTTGATGAGTGCAAGAATTGATTTTTTTTTTTTTTTTGGTCCCGTTGCCATGGAAATTGTGATAGCTCAATTTTAGGAAATTGTTTAATATCATTTTGAAACAATCCATCGTGTCTTTTCCGGTGTACGCAAAACGAAGAAACACATACGCGCGTACACACACATACATATCTACATGTATAGATCTATTGTATTCGTTTTCCTACCAGTAGTATCACACCTCTAGAGATGAAGTAACAGCAAGCTCCATCTGTTTTGGAACATTATTTTCATGTTGACATACTAAAAATTGTGTTAGTCCAAAATGCAAATTCTGTGATAAATATCCAGAAACAATTGATCATCTTGTACCACGTTGCACAGAATTGGTACCCACTGAAATTGGTATGGATATCAATCACCCGGGACTGGCTAAGGGAATAGGACCTGTAACAATGTTATGGCACTGCACAATACACAGAGACAATAATCAATGCTAATCATCTAAAAGATCCCCTTCTGTCTTCCATCATTATGGCTAATGCTAACCTGCAGGCGAGTGCCTCGTTACGCCTTCTCTGACTAACACCCGCGGCTAACAAGAAGTGGAAAGACTATATTAAATCCATTGCTAGATCTGCTTCTTAGAAAGTTAGTTCACTGTGTTGTGCTAGACATCTTTCTCATCAGAATCTATCTTACATATCTAAATGTCTACCATTCGACCATGCTTCGAATATTGCTGTCACATATGGTCCGGGGATGCTGTTATTTATTTAGAGATTCTTGATAAAATCCAAAGAAGAATTAGCAATATTATTGGTCCTGACCTGGCGTCTCGGCTTCAGTCACTTTCCCGCCACCGTAAAGTTGACTCCCTGTGCCTTTTCTATAAATACTTTTATTGTAACTGTTTGGATGGACTATTCGTTATGGTACTTAGACTTTAAGAATCTAAGCTCAGTAATGGGTTGGCAACAAGGTATCATCAAACTACAAGTGAATTTCTCAGATGTAACCGTAAGTTTAATGCAAGCAGTTTCTTTTTTCGCACTTCTCGTTTGGGGTACTCTCTATCAGCTCCATGCTTTCCAGCCAACTTTGATCGTCAAAAATCTAAACGCAACGTCAATCGTTATCTACTGTCTTCCTGATCACTCTTCTATTGTTCTCGCTCCTTAATAATGTTTCTGTTTTCTAATAATTTCACACTCGTTACTGGCAGTGAAAGAAGCAGAAAACGGAAACTTCTGGCACTATTTACATTATTCAGGCTATTGTCCTCATCTTCGCCGCCATATTTATCAAAACGTTTCGGCCGTTGTTACTCTCCGGCTTTGTCGGAATGTCGAACTGAACCCTTTATTTCGCTCACCGGGTAGACTGTTCTAGTTCCACGTGCCATGTCTAATGGATGTCAGTTATCAGTTATCTCCTGTTAATCCCCCTCTCCAAGTGATCTACCGCCTTAACCAGGTATTGAACTCACACTCTTTGGGTCCTGTCACTAGATTTAACTAACGTCTTTATCCACTGTGCCATGTGTCCTTGGGGAAATATAGACAGATGCAGAAACTTCTGACATCTCGACTTCTGTCCCTTTCTCACTGACTTGAGAAGGCTTCCCTCTGTCTTTTCTACAAATATTAGTTTTTTTTTATAGCAATTGCTCGGATGAGCTTTTTTCCCTGGTGCCCAAACTATTAGGTTGGTGCAAAAATGATGACGTAATAATGTCGTTTTTTGACGTTAAAAAATACATCAAAAAACGACATTATTACGTCATTATTTTTGCACCAACCTAATACATGAATTTAAGCGGGGCTACTAGATTGACAACTAGGCTCTACCGTTTTACAGTGGAACTAGCGAGATGCAACCGCCTGTACTATTGTAATAGTTTCTTTTCTCGCACTTCTCGTCTGTGGAACTCCCTTTCGATTTCTTGCCTTCCTTCTAACTACCATCTTCAAAAATTTAAATCGCCATCTTTTGTCTTTCTGAAACTTGTTCTTCTATTGTCCGTTCTCTTCAGCTTACATCGCTAGATCATTTACGAGTAATGAGTTTGATCCTCACTGAGTGGACTATTCTTTCTCAGCTACGCTTAGAAAATCATCATAGCCATTGAAATTTGGTAAAGTGTGTTTCCGAAGATCAGTTTCGAAGAAACGTCTTCTTACTGCCGCGTTCGAACACTAACGGCTGGCACAAGCGAGAACATAATCGCCATTTGAACCCATGCAGTCAGCCCCAGGATCACGGCCATTACTTTGGTGATTATCAAATTATCCATACGAACTAACCTAGAAATTAGTAACTCGATTGGCTGATAGTTTTATGAAGTATGAAAACAAAAAGTAGACACAGATAAACGTTAAGGCATGGAAAAAGCAACTGCAAGATTTTTATACTCATCCTTAAAGGACCTTGAATTGAAGAATCTTTTTTTATTCTCATACGGAAGGTGTTTTGATAGACGATGAAAAATGTGGTACCGAAATCCAAAGGCGCACTGGGATAGAGAAAGATGCCTTCCAAAAGTTAAGCAAACTATTAAGTAGCAAGAAATTTCCTTAGAAACAACGAAAAGAGTTCTGAGCTGCTGTTCAATACCAATCTTCCTATATGGCAGAGAACTGTGGACAATTTATTCACAGACGAAAAGAAGACGCAGAGGAGCCGTTGTCCTACTGAAGACTGTTGAGAATACCATGGACGGCGCATGCGATCAACGAGGAAGTTTTTAGGAAAATGGAAATAAAAAGAAGATTTATGCTTAAAGTCAGAAAAAGACACTTGAAATTTCTAAGAGAGGATAGAGGGCTTGGCGAATTTAACACTTACAAGACATACTGAAAGCAATAGGCGCAGAAGGAAACATCGATTAACCAACCTAACGAACTTTTGTAAATAGATGACTGGTGAAGCGAAAAACATTGCCTAGAGTCTACAAAGATAAGAAATTGTGGAGAGTCATGATCACCAAGGTTCTGAAGGAACACGGCGAATAAAAAAAAAGTTGAAACCACTTGTTAGAAAACAAGCACTTTTTACGAGTCAAAGCCAAAATGCCTTTGTCGCTAGCAATAATTCTTTTTAAATCATTAACATAAAAAAAAACCATCGACTTTCGCGGGATTTGTAACTAAGAAGAGAACTCATACATCTTCCCCGAAATGTCCCTGGCTTTCGGAAAATGGCTGTCAAAGGGAACTGCCTTGAAGGGATAAGGACCAGGATTTTTTTTTTTTTGTCGCTGTAACTGCCCAGGGCAATATCAGTATCTCGCCGTTTGGCCCAAACCCTGACAGAAAGAACGAACACAGAGGTAGAATTTGGTGGGGAAGTTCTTATGCAAATGGTTCTTTAAGTGATTCCCTGAGGTGCGACCGGATCTCTACTGCGATTATTCTCTTCATTACACGGGGAATTGGACGGAAATGCAGGCAGGATATTCTATGGAATTGGTGACGTGCTGCTCGTGGCAAAAAACGTCACTTCTTATGCTACCTTAGTCAGAGAAGACCATTAAATCAAAGACAAGCAGTGGTTATTCTGACCTTATGCTTGCTTTTCAGTTAGTCTGTGTGTACTAATCTTCCATTTTCGACTCGCTTTCTCTGCCTGACGGTTTTACATTACTTTTCTTAATCAGTTTGGCACGAGGCGCAACTAAGGCGGAATATAAGTAGGAAGATTGTGTTGCGTCTTATCTATTTTATAAAATCAACAAGATTTATTTTTGTTTTTACCGCGACTCGAACATCATCCTCTGGTACCAGGTTAAAATACAAAACGATGCCACTTACCAAGAAATAGTCAGTTATGTGCCATCCGTGATACACGCTTAGGCGAACATGTATCTTTCGATACATGACTGACGGGGCAGATTTTTTTTACCGCAGTAGGTTGTTATTTCTTTCTGCGGTAGACCAGTTGCTATCCAAGGCTATAGAACCCGGCATTTCCTGATATTTACCCATAGTTGGAGGAGAAGAAGAGGAATCATACCTTTCTTAAGGGTTTTAGCACGTAAGTGAATGTAATGGATTCGACTGGAATTCGAACTCATTACCAAGAAATAACAAAACTTAATTAGACACAAGGCCACAATAGTTGAATGGCTAACGAGATTCGAGCTTACTAAACCATGGAAATTATCTGCAAGAGGAACTTGCTATCCCTCGTGCTACAGCAGGTGCCCAAAATAAATGTCTACTATGGTTATTTACCCCTGAGACGAGATGTGACATAAGGTCGGGTTTAATTTGGGGAAACCGAGCGCGTATACACGGGCCAGGTACAAAAAATGTCCAAACCCCACAACCGTTGGTTGCACTGGCCTCGGTAGCGACTACAGATCCCTCTCTCTAGTGTAATAGGGGGTGCAGTGTCGGGCAGCTCTTCCTTAAGACCGGGCTCCTCACAGTATTTATTTTCCTCAGCTGCGTCTCCGTCTACAGAGCCACAACTGAGTCGCACTCTGCCCGACGAAGGAAACGCAACTGAGAGATAATAAATGTGTAAAATAAAAAAATAAAAGTTTCTGCTTGCATTACTAGGATTAGGAGTCATCATTGTCTCCCCTGATTTTTGTTGTTATTATCACAACATGACGACTGTTGCGTTCTACAGCCTTTATTAAGTGCCTGTTGAAGCAGCTATTCTTTAGGGTATTTCTAAATGAACCCTTCATTTAATTTTCGTGGGTAGATTGTTCTAGTTTCGCTGTCGATGTAAGGCGTTCTTTACTAAAGGCCAACTCATTGTGCAACTCTTGCCCAGAACTGAAGGCCTATCTCGAATCTCGTCGTTCCACTGAAGGCAATTTTTTTTTTAGTTTCGGTCTGTGTTTACGGTAAATCGCTGCTGTAGTTAGCACAAGAAATGTTTACATTTAGAACAACTTTAGCTTATTTAATTGAAGTAAGTATAAGATTCATTTATTTTATTTCCTTCGGGCTTGATATATTATTTCTTGCTTTCATTACAAAAACTCTTTCTCTGCGGAAGCAGTTTAAAAAACTTGATCGTTATTTGGAAGTTAATTTAAAATTTTCCACTAAAAATCAGTTTAATATTCTTCTCTATTGTTATTTTTATTCATAAAAGCAAATACCCGGATGATCAATTTTATTTATTTTTGCGTTATTTGCAGTTCTATTTCTAAGAAATGGAAAAAGTATGTTGAATTTTTAACGCGTTTTTTATTGCGAAATGCAAACTATTTACATTGTTCGGACTATCATCCTCATCTTTGTTGCCATATTTATCACAACGTGATTTTCTGATCAATGGAAATTCATACACAGATGTCCTCAAGGACACATGGCACAGTGGATAAAGGCGTTGGTTAGATCCAGTGACAGGACCCAAAGGGCTTGAGTTCAATACCTGGCTAAGGCGGTGGAGAACTTGGAGACGTGAATTAACAGGAGATAACTGACACCTATTAGACATGGCACGTGGAATTAGAACAGTCTACCCCGGTGAGCGAAATAAAGAATTCAGTTCGACATTCCAACTACCTGAAGTCTACCCCAGCAAGCGAAATAAATGGTTCTGTTCGACATTCCAACCGCGTGAAGAAGGTCGGAGCGCATAACGGCCGAAACGTTGTGATAAATATGGCAACAAAGATGAGGATGATAGTCCGAGCAATCTAAATAGTGTACATAATACCTCATCTCAGAAATATAGACAGATACAGCGAAATGATTTCAAGAAATAATTATATTAATCCTGTTTTTCTAGTCTTTATTTTTCCAAATCTTACAAAGTCTCTCCCAAAAATGTTTAAATTTTAATGTTTTATATGTAATTTTTTGAAAAATTTCTCAGTTAACCTGTAGAAAAAGACAATATTTATAAATGTAAAAGACAATAGGAAAACTGTAATGGTTGCCGACCCGTTTCGTCCAATGTGGACTTTTTCAAGGCAAAAACGAAATGAATTTATGAAATGAATTTATTTAAACAAAGTAACTAATAATAACAAAACAACATGTCCTTAGCAATTGGAAGAATTTAGAGAACGCTATTTTCATACTGTTAAGTGAAAATTACGTCAATTACAGTCACGTGTGGAAATATTGTTTTTAATTTTAATTTTTTTTTCATTTAATTTAATTTTTTACAAACTCTTTTTCGAAGACTTTTCTCTTCGATTCGGTTTTTTCACTGCGAATTTTATTTAAAAAATTCTATTATTTATGAAATAAAATTTTCCTCTTTGATATTCTTATTCTTCAAAACAAATATCGATGAGTATCGATGATGAAGTTTAATTTCCATGATTAATATGTCCTTTTGATCTAGAAGGTATTTTTAAAATGTATGTCTCATTTTAGTTTAGTTTACCATTAAAAACAAAGTAAGAGCAAATGTGATAATTTATACGGCAAAATCAATAAAAAAATCATTTACTAAGAACGTTGGTACGTAAAGTTAATGCCATAATTAAATTCAATAAATTAAATCTGATATTTTTAAATATTGTAAACGAGGTGTACAAAATTTTAACCCTACTTTTAAACCACGTATTTTTAAGTATTATTTAATTCTAGTTACTTCTATAATCGTAAAAACTATTTTTTTTCTATTTCTATAATCATAATAAATTATATTTATGCCAAGTTAAGTCAGTATAACAATCGTTGCTTTATTTTTAAGCGATAAAATAAATAAAATAAAAATTTACTTTCATCTTTATTTCGTTTCATGTTATATTCTCCTTCTGAAATTCACAGTTCCGGTATGGTTTTTATACAACAAAATTAATGAAGAATAATTTATTAAAAACGTTACTACGTAAAGTTAATGTCATAATTAAATCCATAAAATTTAATCTAATATTTTTAGATATTATAAACGACGTGTACCAAATGTTAATCTTAACCATCCTGTTAAAAAATGCATTTTTTCATATTTATTTTGTGTTCTTGAATTCATAGCTTCGATTTAGTTTTAGTTTCATTAAAACTGTTTTAAGCCGGCTAATAAATTCAAAGATTAAAAAGCATATGACATTTCGTGAATCTTTGTTAAAGAGGTTGAAAAATATGGATACGAAACTCCTCCAAATGACATATTAATTGTAATAAAACCAGAGTAAAGAAAAAATATACTAAGATAAAGCAGATTAACTTTTTGAGGTATTAAAAACACTAAGTTATTTTGGAAATAGTAAATCATGAAACAGCGCCTTAAATCAATAAATAAAATATAAATCGTATATTTTATATGGATTAAAAATCGCTTTTAAAGGAATTTGAAATAAAGCCCTCATATTAGAAAGAAAAGGAACATACAAATAACACACACACAAACACACACACACTCATCTTACTTATTATAAAACGCAGATTGTGTGTGTGTGTGTGTGCCTGTAACGTTTATATGTTGGATCGAATTTCCAACATTTTTTAGCCGATTTCAACCAAACTTCACAGGACTGCATAAAATTACCTTGTGATGGTTCTAACGGGACGAAAATGGGAAAAACACAGTTGTTTTTTAATAAAATCAATTTGAAAACACGATTAAGACACATCGTGAGAATGAAAGGGGGACAACTCACCCACGAAAATGTAAACAAAAGAGCATAGCATGATGAAAAAAATTCATGACGTTTAGATAACTTATGGGAGGAGAATTCTTTCTACGGATGGAAGGAAGTGAAATTATTCAAGTGAACAAATTATTTACCTTGTTACTTTTAAGGAAAACTTTCAGCGCTCTAATTTTTTATTTTTTATTTATTTTTTTACTTTTTTTTTGTACTTAGCTTTCATTTTTACGTTTACGATGCTTTATGGAAAATATAAAGAAATTAAAAAGTAAGACTGTTAATAGTGAGATTAAATTTCATAAGAAAAAGGTATCTAATTAATTTAGGTAACTTTCTTATGAAATTTTATCAGAAGTGTACATAAAATACTATAATTTTATGTACATTTATTACATTTTACTGTGTTATTTGTATTTCCATTCATTTTATTATTAATTTTGATATTTCATTTATGGAAAAATGTCATAACTGAGATTAATATAAAAATAAGATCATATAAATTAAAGTTTAGCAGTAGTTAAATTTCATAAGATGATACTGTTACTTGTAGGTACCCTTCTCAGTTGAAATTGAAAACTCAAATTAACATCTCCATACGTGTTTCGCAAATGTAAAGCATGCTCTTGCCCCAGGATAACGCTACCCGTTCTCACTACGCAGGTTGCAGTAGCTGAAACAGGCAACTGTGGCTTTGAACTGCTGCCCTATTCCCCTTACTAACCAGACTTATTTTCATCTGACTTTTTCATGTTTCCTGAATTCAAATCCCACCTGCGTGCTCGACATTTTGGAAACAATGTTGAGATCATATCTGCTGTGAAGAAATTTTTAGAGGACCAGGATGCCACGTTCTTCCGTAATTCGATTGCAATGCTTAAGAATCGTTGGACCATTGATGTCACGGGGAACTATATTGAAAAACATCGAATAAAACTGTCTTGTTTCTCCAACTCCATCTGAGTGAGGCTTAGAACTTCTTGGACGACCCGCTTATGTTGCCGTTATCGATAAAAAAACATTTATATCGTCAAATACTGTAAAAAATGATTTGACCTGCGGACCATTTTTTTCTTTTATGTGCCGTGTCCCGTCGGCCCGTGGACGATCATGGTTCTCCACAACATCCTGTCTCTTGAGAAGCCTGGTGAGAGAGCCATTACTAACAAGAAAGTCAGAAACGTATAATTTTGTTTGCGACACTCATTATGAGCTGAAACTACGTAAAAAAAAATTCACATTTTTCTGCGTATATGATAATAATTATTTTTCTCCTCCGTTTTTTGTTACGTCATTGTGCAATAGCTATTCATCATCATGGTCATCATTATTAGTCAAGTGACCTGGTGTGATCGTCGGTCCATTGCGGAAATGAATATCTAACTAGTTTACACCGGATATCTGGATTGAAAGCTGGAGAGATATTCCTTCACACGGGACTTGTCGGAGCATACCTTTTTTTTTATGCAGAGTCGCATCATTTTAGGCTCTGTAGAGATATTTAATAAATTTTCTACTATTAATGAAAAATTATTAAATTTCCCCCTGGGATTCGATTTGTAAATAATGCAAGTAATCATAATGCCTCATCTCAAAGATATAGCGACAGAAGCGTTGTGGCAATGAAGGTGAGGATAACAGTCCGGATAATGTAAATAATGCAAGCAATCATAATGCCTCATCTCAGAGATATAGAGGCAAAACGTTGTGAATATGGCAATGAATATGAGGATAACAGTCCGAATAATGTAAATAATGAAAGTAATCATAATGCCTCATCTCAGAGATAGGCCAAAAGACAGAAGCGTTGTGGCAATGAATATGGCAATGAGATAACAATGAAAATAGAGGATAACAGTCCGGATAATGTAAATAATGAGGATAAAGAAAATGTAATCATAATGCCTCATCTCAGAGATATAGAGGCAAAGCGTTGTGGCAATGAATATGAGGATAACAGTCCGAAAAATAATGTAAATAATGCATGCCTCATCTAATCATAATGCCTCATCTCAGAGATATAAGGTCCGAAAAATGAATATGGCAATGAATATGAGGATAACAGAATATGGATAAATGAAAATAATGAAAGTAATCATAATGCCTCATCTCAGAGATATAGAGGTGAATAGCAATGAACATGAGGATAAATGAAGGTGAGGATAATCAGTCCGGATAAGGTAAACGTTGTGAAATGGCATGAGGATAACAGTCCGAATAATGTAAATAATGTAAAGTAATCATAATGCCTCATCTCAGAGATATCTGAATATGGCAATGAATATGAGGATAACAGTCCGAATAATGTAAATAATGAAAGTAATCATAATGCCTCATCTCAGAGATATAGAGGCCAAAACGTTGTGAATATGGCAATGAAGTCCGAATAATGTGAGGATAACATCCGGGCCAAAATGTAAATGAAATGAGGATAAAGAATAATGTAATCATAATGCCTCATCTCAGAGATATAGAGGCAAAACGTTGTGAATATGGCAATGAAATGAGGATAACAGTCCGAATAATGTAAATAATGAAAGTAATCATAATGCCTCATCTCAGAGATATAGAGGCCAAAAACGTTGTGAATATAGAGGCAGATCATAATGCCTCATCTCAGAGTTGTGAATATGGCAATGAATATGAGGATAACAGTCGGAATAATGTAAATAATGAAAGTAATCATAATGCCTCATCTCAGAGATATCTCAGAGATATAGAACATGAGGATAACAGTCCGAAAAGCGTAATGCCTCATCTCAGAGATATAGAGGCCAATGAAGCAATGACATGAGGATAACAGTCCGGATAATGTAAATAATGCAAGTAATCATAATGCCTCATCTCAGAGATATAGAGGCCAAAACGTTGTGAATATGGCAATGAATGAAGAATAATGTAAATAATGGATAACATGCCTCATCTCAGAGATAATGTAAATAATGCAAGAATCAGGATGCCTCATCTCAGAGATATAGAGGCAGAAATAATGCCTCATCTCAATATGGCAATGAATGGCAATGAGGATAACAGTCCGAATAATGTAAATAATGAAAGTAATCATAATGCCTCATCTCAGAGATATAGAGGCAGAATGCGTTGTAATCAATGAAGGTGAGGATAACAGTATGAGGATAATGTAAATAATGTAAATAATGTAATAATCATAATCCTAATCTCTCATCTCAGGCCAAAAGATATATGAGGATAACAGTAAATAATGAAAGTAATCATAATGCGTCATCTCAGAGGAGGCCAAAATGAAAGCAATGAACATGAGGATAACAGTCCGAATAATGTAAATAATGTAATCATAATGCCTCATCTCAAGATAATCATAATGCCTCATCTCAGAGATATAGAGGCAGAAACGTTGTGAATATGGCAATGAATATGAGGATAACAGTCCGAATAATGTAAATAATGAAAGTAATCATAATGCCTCATCTCAGAGATATAGAGGCCGAAAACGTTTTGAATATGGCAATGAAGATGAGGATAACAGTCCAAATAATGTAAATAATGCAAGTAATCATAATGCCTCATCTCAGAGATATAGAGGCCAAAACGTTTGAATATGGCAATGAAGGTGAGGATAACAGTCCGAATAATGTAAATAATGCAAGTAATCCAAAATAATGCCTCATCTAAATAGATGCAAAACGTTGTGAATATCATGAGGATAACAGTCCGAATAATGTAAATAATCAATAATCATAATGCCTCATCTCAGAGATATAGAGGCAGAAGCGTTGTGGCAATGAAGGTGAGGATAACAGTCCGGATAATGTAAATAATGCAAGTAATCATAATGCCTCATCTCAGAGATATAGAGGCAGAAGCGTTGTGGCAATGAAGGTGAGGATAACAGTCCGGATAATGTAAATAATGCAAGTAATCATAATGCCTCATCTCAGAGATATAGAGGCCAAAGATATAGAGGATAACAGTCCGAATAAGTAAAAGCGTTTCATCTCAGAGATATAGAGGGTTGTGAATATGGCAAATGAAGGTTAGGATAACAGTCCGGATAATGATAAATAATGTAAATAAGTAATCATAATGCCTCATCTCAGAGATATAGAGGCCAAAACGTTGTGAATATGGCAATGAATATGAGGATAACAGTCCGAATAATGTAAATAATGAAAGTAATCATAATGCCTCATCTCAGAGATATAGAGGCCAAAACGTTGTGAATATGGCAATGAATATGAGGATAACAGTCCGAATAATGTAAATAATGTAAGTAATCATAATGCCTCATCTCAGAGATATAGAGGCCAAAACGTTGTGAATATGGCAATGAACATGAGGATAACAGTCCGAATAATGTAAATAATGAAAGTAATCATAATGCCTCATCTCAGAGATATAGATAAAACGTTGTGAATATGGCAATGAAGGTGAGGATAACAGTCCGGATAATGTAAATAATGCAAGTAATCATAATGCCTCATCTCAGAGATATAGAGGCAGAAGCGTTGTGGCAATGAAGGTGAGGATAACAGTCCGCCAAAATAATGTAAATAATGCGAATAATGTAAATAAAGTAATCATAATGCCTCATCTCAGAGATATAGAGGCTAAAAGAAATGGCAATGAATATGAGGATAACAGTGAATAATGGTAATCATAAATGAAGGTGAAGGATAACAGTCCGGATAATGTAAATAATGGCAATGAATATGCGAATAATGTAAATAAATCATAATGCCTCATCTCAGAGATATAGAGGCCAAAAGGGCATGAGGATAACAGTTGAATAATGTAAATAATGTAATCATAATGAATGTCAGGATAGAGGCCAAAACGTTGTGAATATGGCAGTCCGAATAATAAATAATGAAAATAATCATAATAAATAAGCCAAAACGTTGTGAATCCAGTAATCATAATGCCTCATCTCAGAGATATAGAGGCCAAAACGTTTGAATATGGCAATGAATATGAGGATAACAGTCCGAATAATAAATAATGAAAGTAATCATAATGCCTCATCTCAGGATAGAGGCCAAAATGAATATGGCAATAAATAACAGTAATCATAATGCCTCATCTCAGAGATATAGAGGCCAATGAATTTGTTTTGGCAATGAAGATGAGGATAACAGTCCAAAAATAATGTAAATAATGCAAGTAATCATAATGCCTCATCTCAGAGATATAGAGGCCAAAACGTTGTGAATATGGCAATGAATATGAGGATAACAGTCCGAATAATGTAAATAATGAAAGTAATCATAATTCATCTCAGAGATATAGAGGCCAAAACGTTGTGAAATGAATGAACATGAGGATAACAGTCCGAATAATGTAAATAATGCAAGTAATCATAATGCCTCATCAGAGATATAGAGGATATAGAGTGAATGTAAATAAGTAATCGAGATATAATAAAAGTCAGAATATGGCAATGAATATGAGGATAATGAAAAATGTAAATAATAATCATAATGCCTCATCTCAGAGATATAGAGGCCAAAACGTTGTGAATATGGCAATGAAATGAGGATAACAGTCCGAATAATGTAAATAATAAAAAGTAATCATAATCATCTCAGAGATATAGAGGCCAAATCACAGAAGATATAGAGGCCGAATAATGTAAATGTTTTGTGAAATGAAGATGAGGATAACAGTCCAAATAATGTAAATAATGCAAGTAATCATAATGCCTCATCTCAGAGATATAGAGGCCAAATGAATATGGCAATGAACATGAGGATAACAGTCCGAAAAATGTAAATAATGAAAGTAATCATAATGCCTCATCTCAGCCAAAAGAATATGGCAATGAACATGAGGATAAGTCCGAAAAATGTAAATAATGAAAGTAATCATAATGCCTCATCTCAGAGATATAGAGGCCAACGTTGTGAATGTTTGAAATGGCAATGAATATGGCAATGAATATGAGGATAACAGTCCGAATAATGTAAATAATGCAAGTAATCATAATGCCTCATCTCAGAGATATAGAGGCAAAACGTTGTGTTATGGCAATGAACATGAGGATAACAGTCCGAATAATGTAAATAATGAAAGTAATCATAATGCCTCATCTCAGAGATATAGAGGCCAAAAACGATGTGAATATGGCAATGAATATGAGGATAACAGTCCAAATAATGTAAATAATGGAAGTAATCATAATGCCTCATCTCAGAGATATAGAGGCCAAAACGTGTTGAATATGGCAATGAATATGAGGATAACAGTCCGGATAATGTAAATAATGCAAGTAATCATAATACATCATCTCAGAGATATAGAGGCAGAAGCGTTGTGGCAATGAAGGTGAGGATAACAGTCCGGATAATGTAAATAATGCAAGTAATCATAATGCCTCATCACAGAGATATAGAGGCCGATGTGTTTTGCCAATGAAGATGAGGATAACAGTCCAAATAATGTAAATAATGCAAGTAATCATAATGCCTCATCTCAGAGATATAGAGGCTGATGTGTTTTGGTAATTAAGGTGAGGATAACAGTCCGGATAATGTAAATAATGCAAGTAATCATAATACATCATCTCAGAGATATAGAGGCAGAGGCCAAAAAACGTGAATATGGCAATGAATATGAGGATAACAGTCCGGATAATGTAAATGAAAGTAATCATAATGCCTCATCTCAGAGATATAGAGGCAAAACGTTGTGAATATCCAATGAAGATGAGGATAACAGTCCAAATAATGTAAATAATGCAAGTAATCATAATGCCTCATCTCAGAGATATAGAGGCCGATATGTTTTGGTAATGAAGGTGAGGATAACAGTCCGGATAATGTAAATAATGCAAGTAATCATAATACATCATCTCAGAGATATAGAGGCAGAAGCGTTGTGGCAATGAAGGTGAGGATAACAGTCCGGATAATGTAAATAATTCAAGTTACCATAATGCCTCATCTCAGAGATATAGAGGCCGATATGTTTTGGCAATGAAGGTGAGGATAACAGTCCAAATAATGTAAATAATGCAAGTAATCATAATACCTCATCTCAGATATATAGAGGCCGATATGTTTTGGCAATGAAGATGAGGATAACAATGCGAATAATGTAAATAATGCAAGTAATTATAATACCTCATCTCAGAGATATAGAGGCAGAAGCGTTTTGGCAATGAACTTGAGGATAACAGTCCGAATAATGCAAATATTGCAAGTAATCATAATAAATCATTACATAGATGTAGACAGATCTTCCCTCTTTAAGCACGAGGAATGGTCGCTGGATCTTAATGTAATATGTCTCTAAATTGTATTGCTTATTCACTCGTATTTTTTTGTTTCTCCCTTTGTTTCAATCCATATGTACATATTTATATATTTTGTCCTCGATTGAGCTCTGAAACGGGAGGAGCGATAACGAGTTAAACTTTTTGCTGCTTTTGTTTTTTAATATTTTTCCATTCGTCAATATACAGTGAGGAATTATTTTTATCCTTGCTCTCCCTTCCACATTGTTGTAATATATTTGCATATATTGTGTTAACAACGATGTAATAGCATAATTACAGAAGATTCAGAAATGGCAAATATGCCTTCATTTTCTTTCGTATTCTTTTATCGTAAGAACCTTCGCCCTGTAAGTTTATGGTAACTCTAAATAAAGATCAAATGACAATAAGTCTACCCAAATATTAACGCTTCTTTCACTTTGTTTTAGGTATGATGCATAATTTATTACCTGTTAATTAATAGTTTTTCCCTTTTCCAGGTAGTCTATTATGAGTACACCTTCAGAATCCAAACCGTTGTGACCAAGTAAATGGTTAAGTTATAACAAATACCAGGCTTGCAGATATATTGTATATTAAACCGTAAATACACCAGAAGAGTCTTACACGACTAGTGAGAGTGTATCGAATGAACTAGCGCTCAATCTATTCACTCTTCATTGTTCACTGTTTACTGTTCCACGAACCTTCTATCCTACTAAACTTATAGTAGGCGGAAGCGTCTAACAGAGACTCTTAGAGGGAGGACACCACAACACAAACCAACTGAAGCCATCACCTTGCCAACAGGCACTGCCTGATTGAATTTCTTCACAGGGAGTAAACCAGGCTGTTTCCACAGTTTGCTTTGAATCTTTCATTCAGGTTCAAAATGGCGAACCCAGGTTTCATCTTGAGATACTAATCGGCGGTGGAAATTTTCAGGGTCAGCCTGGAAGCGAGTCAAAAGTGCTCTGGAAATGTCCTCCCTTTTCAGCATCTGCTCTAGTGTTAGCATTCTTGAGACCCATCTTACAGACATCTTGCTCATCCCCAAGATCTCAATTAAAACAGTATGGACTGAACCAAAAAACTAATGCCTATGAGCATAGCTACCTGCTAGACAGTAAGATGTCTGCCATCCAAAAGCACACGATGAATGGCATCAACTTCTCCATCAGTGGTTGAGGGTTTCGGACGATCTGACCGAGAGTCACCTTCTGTGTTGTCCCTGCTCTGCTTGAATTCTGCAGCCCACTTCTTCACAGTTGCATAGTGTTATGCCATATTACCTATTCTATTATAATGGACTCTCCCACAGATAATAAGTAATAAGTAGCAATCGCCAGTTCGGCTCAGTGGTGTTGAGCGCGTCAGTCGATATCGGACATTGAAGTACCAACCATCACAACTAGATTGCTGCGTCAACTCTTATTTTCAAGTTCCTAACGTTTTGTACGTCGAACCTAATTTAGGACGACTTATTGAAATACAAGCCTCCACTGTGAAAACTACTCCACAACACATAGGAAGGGAAGTCTGCAGCAAATATATGTACCAAGTCCTTATCTATTTCTTTGAGAGCTATATCTTTCTTTTGCAAATATTTTATGACTTCTCGGGTATCTGTTCTCTCCATTTTTAGATTTGTCGCACACATCTCACCTTTGTATGGGTCTCACCTGCACAGAAATTAAGACAGAAATCAGAATTATTTTTTTCTAGATTTATAAGAAGCGGCATTGTGTTCAGTTTGTTACGTGCCACGCGTAGGCGATTATGTATCTTTCGATATATGACTGACGAGGCAGATTTTTCCCGCAGTGTTGCCATTTCTTTCTGCGATAGACCAGTTGCCATCCAAGGCTATAAAACCCGGCCTGTTCTGTTATTTTACCTATAGCTGGGGGAGAAAAAGAAGATTCATACCTTCCCCAAGGGTATTAGCCCGTAAGTGAATGTATTCGACTGGAATTCGAACTCGGCTCATCGATTCCTCAATCCGAGCCACTATCCATTACTCCACCGCACCTCCACACGGTGGAAGCACGATGTAGGCAGCGTGTTACCACAACAAAATTGTTCAAATATGGTTATTCTTTCTGGCTGAGGCTAAGGATCTTTTTACCGACCCTCGCATAGGCGGTCTTTCAAGCCTCGGCGTTTCTTAGCAAGTTCATCGTGTACGACACAAGAGCAGTGACATTAATGATCAACATCTTAAAATGGCCTCGATCCGATTTTGACTGTCAGATCAGTAGCCGTATCTAGCAGCCGACTGTTCCGATTAGCTAAAGAGAAGAAAATGATTCGGTTATTACTGTCAGTCACATTACGCATTCCATTCTATTTGTGTGAGGTTGCTTTGAGGCGTACGTGAGCGTTTAAGCGAGTCCGTCTTTGCCTGAACCACACGCCTCGTGTCAAAAATCACTATAGAAAAGTTGCGGATAATTATGTAATGACGTGTGGCTCCATGTGTGAAGAGGCCGGTGTGTATCAATGCGCGACTTTATCACTACGCACTCTTTTTATATCTTTCAACAAAGCAGTTCGTATTGTTGTGGCAAATGTTACGTTGGTGCGTTGGTGCGTTGGTTCGCATGCATGTTTAAAAGTGTGTTAGTGCTAGCTTGATGTACTCTTGCGCACGAAATACAGGTACCGGCACCATTAAATTATTTCCTGCTTATTTGACGCAGACGGTGATTATTTTTCAAATAGTTTTCTTCCTGGCATGCTTATTTCGTTCAATGTTTATTAAACGCATATAAAAACTTCCCAACGACGATTATAGCTCTCCACAACTTCCTGTTATTGTTGTTGCTCTAAGTAATTATATTAGCCTTTACTATCATTCTTTATCCTTGCCTTTGCTCTCTCCAACATGTTAAACATTCTACTTGTCGTTTTACCATAACTTTCTTGCCTCCATTATGCCCTTGGTGTGTTAAATTCTCTTGGCCTACCTTCCTTATTATGTCTGACAGAAACCTCAGCTGTTTCTTGCTGATAGATAGATAGATAGATAGATAGATAGATAGATAGGAAAAGTAGTCAAGTGTATAGAAAGAAAGTAAATTAATAGTTCCAGATTGTTTAAACTAGTATTGAGTACTAACGAATTCGTATAAATCTCTCTCTCTATATATATATATATATATATATCTGTCTATGTGTATATATATATATATATATATATATATATATATATATATATATATATATATATAATACCACACGCCAACTGTACGACTCGGAGTTTCATGCACGTATAAAAGTTCGGCGTGGGTATTACATATTATTATATATATATATATATAATATATATATATATATATATATATATGTGTGTGTGTGTGTGTGTGTGTGTGTGTGTGTGTGTGCATGTGTGTATGTGTGCGTGCGTCTCTGTGTGTATGTGCGAACACTTGCACGTAAATTTATTTATATTTATTTTTTATTATATTTACATATAATTTATATAAAATATATATATATATATATATATATATATATATATATATATATATATATATATTAGGTCATTTGCAGTGTTGCGTAGTAATCTGAATCTATTCTCGGGGTGTATGATGAAATTTGTTTGGCCTTGAAAAAATATTGCGTCATCCGTGATTGCATCAGATTTTCATCACGCCAAGACACTATCGTCTCGACTATCGATAAGTTGTCCTACCGCCATTGTCTGCGATGGACGTTACTCCAAGGAAGCGTACGAAAATTGTAACCAGCGAGCAAATCAAAACACTATAGACTGTCCCGGAAACTCCCTTGATTTAAATCCAATCGAGAATCAGTGGTCAATGTGCAAGGAACAACTTCGTGGAATGAACATAAGAAGTACTAACATATGCACTGGGTCATGTTTCATTGGAAAAATACAAAAATCGTAAATAATAACGGAATTATTAGTTTGGTTTCAATTAATTTGCACAAGGGTGTATGTATGTATGTACGTATATATTACCAACGCATAAAAGCAAATATGAAGATTTTATAAAGAGAAAATAAAAATAAATAAAAAATCAAATTTTTATCTGTGGACGAAACAGGTTGGTAAAGAAAAGTTTGAGTTCATTCATATATATATATATATATGTGTGTGTGTGTGTGTGTGTGTGTGAATGTATTTGAGTGTGTTTGTAGATTTAAACAGATAGATAGATAGATAGATAATGAACATATATATGTGTGTGTGTGTGTGTGTGTGTGTGTGTGTGTGTGTGTGTGTGTGTGTGAATGTATTTGCGTGTGTTTGTAGATTTAAACAGATAGATAGATAGATAGATAGATAGATAGATAGATAGATAATGAACAGAATTAATCAGATAGATAGATAGATAGATAGATAGATAATGAACAGAATTAAACAGATAGATAGATAGATAGATAGTAAGAGAGAAAGAAGAAAGGAAATAAGGAGGGTGAGTGGGAAAGCACAGAAGTGTACGCTTCATTGAATATTTACCTTTTTCCGCCATAATTGAGTCGAGAATCTGATTTGTTTCGAGCGAATGTCATTCCTTCCGACAATCTCCAACTTTCAAAATGGTGAATTACTACACATCTTTCTGTACCCAACTGAAATACTATTTATACTGCATCTGCCATCATCTTTCAAAGAGATTTGTCTTGAACCACAAATGCCTTCCTGGCTTCGACGCTCATTCGATAGTAACATAAATAACTAAGAATGATATACAATTTATAAAATATAAGAAAGTCTACTCATCATTCCTTACAAAAAAAAGTAAAATGTCTGTAATAGATCCAGACAATCTATGGCCTGTTTGATGATTTTTAGCGGTCCGAAACTGCATATCAAACACTATTCTTTAGAGATCCAATAATAGATTTTGGTATTATGATTGTATATTGCACAAAATAATAATCTATTTTAAAAAAGTGGCAGGACAAAAACACTCTACGCCATCTTGTCCATCTGCTAGAAAAGTTCACTGTGCCGTGCCATTATTTTTTTCTCATCAGAATCCATTTTGCGCATTTATAAATCTACCATTAGTTCGTGCATTGAATACTGCTGCTAAATTTGGTCTGGCACTCCTGCTGTACATCTCGTGATTCTTGACAAAAAAAAGAAGGATCTGTAATGAAATCGCTCTTGACCAGACAACCAGGCTTCAGACACACTCCCACCGATGTGACGTGTTTTCCTTCTGTCTTTTCTACAAATATTTTCATGACAACTGCTCTGATAAGCTTATTTCACTGTTGCCCCAAATCCGTGAATTTAGGCTTTCTACAAGATTGGCAACTAGGTCTCACTGTTTTATTGTCAAACTAGCAAGATATAACCGTATGTTATATTCTAATTGTTTAATTTGTCCCATTTTTTGCTTGTGGAAATCCCCTCTGCGAACGATAGTGACATAAATAAAGAAGAATAATATACAATTTATAAAATGTGAGAAACTCTACTCACCATTCTTTACATGAATAAAAAGTCTGTAGCAGATCCAGACAATCTATGGCCTGTCTGATTTTTGGAGGCCTGAAACAGCATATCAAACATTATTCTTTAGATATCCATTAATAGATTTTGGTATTTCATGATTGTATCTTGCACAAAATAGTAATCTATTTTTTTAAAAATGACTGATGCTACGCCTTCTTGGCCTCACGTTTTCCACTGAAATGAATTGGAGCGACTTTATCGAATCAATTCTACTGCCAGGAAAATTAGTTCAATGCGTCGTGTCAGAAATTATTCTCATTAGAATCCATCTTGCACATAAATTTACCATTCTTCAATCCATTGAATACAGCTGCCATATCTGGCCTGGTAGTCCTGCTGTATATTTCAAGATTCTTGACAAAATTCAAAGGAGGATCTATAATGTAATCAACCCAGACCAGGCATCATGACATCAGTTACTTTCTCACCGACGTGACATGGTTTCCCTCTGCTTTTTCTACAAATATTTTCATGGCAACTATTCTGGTGAGTGTTTTTTTTTCCTGCTTCTCCGACTACATGCATTTAAACGTGCTACTAGATTGGCAAATAAAGTATCACCCTTTTTAGATTCAGCCGCCACTTCTACTTCTACTTATCTGGAACATGCCGGGTAGGGTTTATCATCTCTCAGTTGGGTCTCTGTCTTCGGGCATAGTGCAACTCAATGACGCAACTGGAAAAAATACTGAGGTGTCCGGTCAAGGGGAACTGATGCCCGCGGCTGAACACCTCCTCATCGTCATAGAGATGTGGAATAGAGAGTTATACCGATGCCAACGCAACTGACGATTGCGGACTGGGCAATTTTTCCCCTGACCCGTGTAGACACGTTCGGGGCCCCCACTTTAAGCCACTTTAAGCCTGGCCTTGTGTCACACTGCGTCTCAGTAGAGGGAACAAGTTAAATATCATACAACTGTCCTTCAATGACCTATGCAAATACGGCTGCCTCGGCGTGGTGTAATGGTTAGCATGCTTGTCTCGCTAAAACAGTTACGACTCCATAGTGAGTGCGATCCTTACTAGGTGACCCCTACTTTCGGCTTTGTGCCACATCTAAGCTACGCTTTTTCTGGCCATTACTTGCCTGTTATGTCAAACTGTTCCTTGAGAATGTGGGTCTTTCCGCGTGTTGGACCTAAGATGGAAAAAAGACGAGCATATTGTCTTTTTGTATCGTCTTGTCTGAGGAGGAAGTGACGTAGATTGTTAATGATTGGTCGCTTATGATTTCAAGATCAGCAGCGGGAGTTGCTTAATGTGTCCACTTGTTGCCTGCTTGGCGGATTTTTGCTTCAGGATCGCCTGCCGGAATAGGACTGTTTCGTCTCTTGGGCAAACAAGTTTGATGTTGGAAGATCCGAAACATGTCATGGACCCGAAGTGATAACATCACTTTTGAGGCGACCCTGTGCACTCGCTAGAGTGTTTTCATAACAAACACTTTTAATGAAAATGACACCGCAAGAGAAATCTCAATACGTTTCCTGGTTCATAGAGGCCAAATCGGACACTCATGCCCACCGGCATTACAGCAAAATGTATGAAAGCAAACACCAATTCGTATTAGCATCCATGTCTGACGCAAGAAGTTTATGGAAACAGAAATAAAAAAAATGAGCATTATCGAAACATGCTTGCATGCAAACAATGGAGGCTAAGTGGGACCGTTCTGATGTGTTTAAATAAAACTTTATGTTTTACAATAAACCCTTTAGAGCTATCTTCCTTTTTGTCAATTTTTAAAAAAATTTTTAAATTGTACTGATAATTTATGGACAATCTCTATATAGCAGCAAAACCCAGTCGTTAGGAAACTCACTAACTACAAAAATCAATACATCGCGTTATAAACAACGACAGGGACACCTGGATCGCTACATGCCTCACTTCGCCGCTACCATCAGCACAGTGTAAACGGAAATAGGGATCTAGGTGCCTGCGTGTACATAAGTTGCTACTTCTGCTCTTTGTTATAAACGTCTCGCCAGATTTATCAAGAATTTAATATTATTGGAAAATAGTCTTTCGCTTATGTTCGATTCTCATTAATAGTAGTAAATCTATTTAGTATTAAACTAATTTCTCATACATTTGTGCAGTCTTTTCATAAAATGTAATAAACAAATAAATGTACGAATAACATCCCTGTGAGACTCGAGTTATTGTGATACGGCCTATAAAAGAGTTTGACCATCCCTGTCCTCTGTCAGGAATTTAAATGTTATAGAGTAGTTTTCACAGTGGAGGCTTGTATTTTAATAAGTCGGTCCTAAATTAGGTTCGACGTACAAAACGTTAGGAACTTGAAATAATAGTCAATGATGCAGCAATCTAGTTGTGGTGGTTGATACTTCAATGTCCGACATCGACTGACTCACTCAACTCCCTGAGTCACCTGGCGAATGCTACTACTACTACTTATTATATCTGGGAGAGTCTATTAACAATAGAATAGGTATGTTCCGGTATAACATTAAACTTCCGTGTCTCCTTGATTCTAGTGATCCCGACCTTCAGATCGTATTTCGGGCTCATCCTCTTACTGATGACTATACACTACAGAATGAATAACGCGGGACAAAAACAAAATGGGGCTAAGTCGGTCTGTTCTATTCAACCTGCCTTTTTCAGTTGAACTTGCAACAGATTATTACCTGTTTCCCTTTGTGGCAAAAGACGTTGATGCAAAAGAAAACAACATGTCTAATGAAAACCAGATTCATTTTCAGTGAAATCTTTGTTTATATCTGACTAGCAGTAGAGCCCGGCGTTGCCCGGGGATGTAACAGTAAGAGATAGATCAAGTATCGACCATCATAAAGACTGAAAAATAAAATTCACAAAGATTATTGTTTAAGGTTGACGGACACGCATGTCTTAATTATTTTTTTTAATTTTTTTTTTTTTTTTACGAATTGGTCAAACCCAAACAAAAACATTGTTTTCAATCGTTATGAGACTACCGATTGAATAGAATTTTATTATAAACAATTGTCTTGTAAATGGAATTTTAAAGCATTCTGAATGTAAAAATAAAGAAAAAAAAGTGTGCAAGACAATAAGAAACACTACCTGCAAAAAAAAAAAAGTGAAGTTTTGTTAAAATCGGTTGAAAATGTAGGAAATCCGATCCCATATATAAATGATCACACACACACACACACACACACACACACACACACACACACACACACACACACACACAGAAACCTGGGTTTTATAATAAGTATAACTCGATATGAGTTGTCCTCCTTTCATTCTGGCGACAGCGATGTCTCTTATCGTGTTTTCAAATTGATTTCGTGCAAAAACAATTGTGTTTTTCCAATTTTTGGCACTGTCAGAACAACCGCAAGGTAATTTTACGTAATCCTGTGAAGTCTTGTTGAAATCGGTTGAAAAATGTAGGAAATCCGATCCAATATATAAACGTACAGACACACACACACACACACACACGCACGCACACACACACACACACACACACACACAAACAAACAACCTGGGTTTTATAATAAGTATAACTCGATATGAGTTGTCTCCCTTGCATTAATGCCTTTTAATCGTGTTTTCAAATTGATTTCGTGCAAAAACAATTGTGTTTTTCCAATTTTTGGCGCTGTCAAAACCACCGCATGGTAAAAAAAAAGAAAAAAAAAATAATAATTAAGACATGCGTGTCCGTCAACCTATTTTCCTGTGAAGTTTTGTTGAAATCGGTTGAAAAGTGTAGGAAATCCGATCCAATATATAAACGAACATACACACGCACACACACACACACAGCCTGGGTTTTATAATAAGTATGATGTAATAGAATAACCTGTCACCCCTATGAGTGACTACACTGTAGGTAATAACTCCCTATATGTATCTGTAAGTCAACGGACTACAAAGTTTAGCTGGGATTTGTTACTCAGCTCTCAGCTGTTGTCAAACTCTGCCAACGGGCAGAGAGGAACCCGGATGAGGCTCTGCAAAAGGGGAGGTAGACAGACCCGAACCCGTTTATCTGGGGTTTACGGGAATTTTTGACTGAGCCTACGGGGTTCGGATTGCCCCACATTAAATTCGGCTGTGTGCCACATCCTGCCCTGTGGGGAGGCTGGTAAATATTTCTAGCTGGGATCTGTTGAGAATGACTCAGACTTACGTGAGATCTACCAACCTTCCCATAGTAGTAACCACTACTGGATTGACTTGTGACGACCTTGTGTATAACTGTTACCTTTATTCTTATTGTACTGGTTTTTACAATAAACCTTTACTTATTTAATCCACCTTGTTTTTCAAGTATATATTCCTATTAACACGGAATATAACAATATCGAAACCTACGAAACTTTGCCCAGAAGGTATAGAAGAGTTGGCTGATACGTAGCAACAAGTTATTACAAATAATGGTAGACATGTAATTGATAAAATAGAATTGTATTTAGTTTCTCCTGATTAATTACACGGCAGTGTGTCTGTCCGAAAACCCGCTAACCCGGGCCACATTTACTCTACATAGACCTATACCTTTTTGGAAACTGAAAATAACTGAAAAAATAGTGATTTTAAATGTATTTAATTAATATTGAGTTTAAAGTAACACAAAAACTGTGGATTTAAAAAAAATTTTCTTTTAAAATTTTCGTTTAAAATATCTCCAAAATTTTGTGAATTGAGGAAATCAATATTATTTCTTCAAAATTCCAAGGAATTAGAGTTAAACTGTGAGGCTTCGTGACACGAGGTTTTGAAGTTCCGCAGAGTTTGTGATTTGAAGAACTCAACTCAGTTGAAGTTCCACGGAGTGTGTGATTTGAAGAGCTCAATTTTCGGCCTGAATTGGAATTTCGGCTCAGATCGGACTTTCGAATCAAATCGGAATTTTGGGCCTAAATCGATCTTTCGGTCGGAATTGGACTTATAGCCCGAATCAGAATTAAAGTGAGGTTTTGAAGTTCCATGGAGTGAATTGTGGAATCCAAAGTTATTTCTTCAAAATTACCGTTACTGTTTCTTAAGCTGAACCAAAGGTTTCTTTAGTTTGAGACCAGAAGCCTAATTAGCCGCCCTTAGTAACTAGCTTAATAGTACGCGCGAAGTGGGCTTTTAAACTAGTTAAGAATAAAAGGGATAAACAAGAACGGAAATTATTTATGACTCAAGCTAATAGTTTTATTATTCGTTGAATTATTCCGTATGCTATCTTCATTTTTCGAGGCTGCGTGGATTAATGGTTGGGGATTGGATTGAAGAATCAGAGAACCGAGTTCGAATCTCAGTCGAGTAAATTACATTCACTTACGTTCTGATACCATTGGGAAATGCGTGAATCCAGCTCTTTCCTTATGGCCAAAATAGCAAGGCAGATTTGGCATTATAGCCTTGGTTAGCAATCAGTCTATAAGAAGAAAACTCTGAATTCAATCCACCTGCTGCCTTTTAGGTCCTAACTCTCAAGGCAAAGGCTAAAAGAAGGTAAATTAAAAAGCAAATCCACTTCTGGAAGGATGAACAGGGTGACCTCAACATCTCTGGTACAAAAGCAAGCGGCAAGTCATCGCACTCTTTTGCCTTGAATGTCATCATGAATCAAAATTATGAGATGGAGGGGAGATGTGACAACAGCGGCGGTGCAAAGTGCGCTAACTGAATAAAATGAATGAATACATCTTCATTTATTATTATTTTCGTTACTACATTTCAGCTGTTGTTTTTCTATAGGCATGTATAGATAAATAGATAAACAGACAGATAGAAAGAAAGCGTTTGGTATCAACAGATTACAGCCAAAGGTGGGTAACTTTGGCAAGCCCAGTTCGCCTGAACAGGGCAAACCTTGATTTTCTTTTTTAAGTCCCCATAACTCAGAACCGGACAGTTTCCTGTGGAACTCTTCCCTGGTTAAAATAGACCCTTCTTGTGTACCTATTTAATGCGAGTAAGGGCCGCTCCCGGTCTTTTCCCGGCTTCTTTTGTGATAATCCAAGTCGAAGATTCCCAGCCTCCCCAGTTTGTTTTGGCCCGCCCTTTTCATCTTGACTAGGTCAGTTTTATAATTTTCTAATGCCCATATTTTTTTAACATTCCCTCACCCTTAGCGAGAGAGCCTCTTGATTTTGTCGGAAGACAGGATACAGCGGCCATTTTTATTTTTAAGGCGTGTGACGGGTCCCACTAACGCCATTTATTTTCAGTTTGTTTTCGTTTCATCCCATGCCCTTTCATTTCATAACATTCATATATTTTAATATATTTTTGTATACACATTTGTACATATTGAAATGTTTATGTTATGGAGGGTATTGTTGGTTCTCCTTGAACTTGTGGTATTGTGGTGTTTATAGGATTGAATGATGAGGGACAAGCTTTTGTGGTGAATGAGTAAATTGTAACGAATGAATGGGTCGTAAATCTAATTAGATAGATGTAGGATAATTAGTATCGACCAACCTTAACCCATCTCCCCCTTTTTCGGCCTTGTGCCACATTTACTGTATTCAGTCAGCAATCGTAGACATGCACAGAAATAATGAACTGATTGAAATAGATAGATAGCTAGATAAATAGATAGATAGACAGACAAACAGACCGACAGAGATAATGAAAAACATAGATAGATAGATAGATAGATAGATAGATAGATAGATAGATAGATAGATTAACAAATTCAGATAGACAGATAGACCGACAATGAAAAACAGAGATAGATAGGTAGATAGATAGATAATAAACAAATTGAGATAGATAGATAGATAGATAGATAGATAGATAGATAGATAGATAGATAGATAGACTGAGATAGAAAGACAATGAAAAAGATAGATAGATAGATAGATAGATAGATAAACAAATGAAATAAACCAATAATGATAAATGAGATAGATAGATAGATAGATAGATAGATAGACTGAGATAGAAAGACAATGAAAAAGATAGATAGATAGATAGATAGATAAACAAATGAAATAAACCAATAATGATAAATGAGATAGATAGATAGATAGATAGATAGATAGATAGATAGATAGATAGATAGATAAACAAATGAAATAGACCAATAATGATAAATGAGATAGATAGATAGATAGATAGATAGATAGATAGATAGATAGATAAACAAATGAAATAGACCAATAATGATAAATGAGATAGATAGATAGATAGATAGATAGATAGATAGATAGATAGATAGATGCAGACAGAGAGATAGGCACGCCGAGAGACAGATAATGACAAATTGAGATAGATAGATAGATAGATAGATAGATAGATAAATTGGGATAGACAATGAAAAACATAGATAGATAGATAGATAGATAGATAGATAGATAGATAGATAGATAGATAATGAACAGATTGAGATAGACAGAGATAATGAAAAACATAGTTAGATGAACAAATTGAGATAGACAGACAATGAAAAACAGATAGATAGATAGATAGATAGATAGATAGATAGATAGATAGATAGATAGATAGATAGATTAGAACAAGCTAAGATAACAAGAAAAGTATGTGGGATTGAAAAAGCACAATACATAAAGACAAATGAAAAAAAATACTCGTTATCGAAAAACAAGAAAGGTACAAGCGCTAAAGAGAGATGAAGCAGCAGCGTTTGTTCAAGTGTCAGGAATAACAGGAGAGGCACGAAGCTTGGAAGACTTGTATCGCATCAAGATGGCGGATAGTCGATTTCTGACCCAGCATTAAAGAAGCTGTCAATCAAAACACGTAAAAAGTGGGCGGAGAAAGACTAATTGACGGTGACCCCCGCCACCAATCTTGATTCTCCACCTTCACCTTCCACTTTCTCTTCAACGTCTTTGTTGTCTCCCCTCTCTACCAATCAATATATATATGTGTGTGTATTTTTCTTCTTTCTCGTTCGTTTTTTTTTATCCGCCATAACGATTGACACATTTTTTAAATTTTTATTTTAAGCTTTTATATTTGATTTTTTCTTATTTTTTTCTTATAATTTTATTTCAATCTTGCGTTTTTATTCGTATTTTACGTGTTTTGTTTTTGTTTTTTTTTGCACTCCGATAATCACAAAATTCTCTTCCTTTCTTTTTTTTTCATTTTCTCTCTCTCTCTCTCTCTCTCTCTCTCTCTTTCTCTCTTTCTTTCTTTCTCTTTCTCTCTCTCTTTGTCTTTCTCTCTCTATCTTTCTATCTCTTTCTCTCTCTCTTTGTCTTTCTTTCTATCTCTATTTCTTTCTTTCTCTCTCTCTCTCTTTGTCATTCTTTATATCTCTATTTCTTTCCCTTTCTCTCTCTCTTTCTTTCTATCTCTATTTCTTTCTCTTTCTCTCTCTCTCTCTTTCTTTCTATCTCTATTTATTTCTCTTTCTCTCTCTCTTTCTTTCTATCTCTATTTCTTTCTCTTTCTCACTCTCTCTCTTTCTTTCTATCTCTATCTTTATTTCTTTCTCTTTTTCTCTCTCTTTGTCTTTTTATTTCCTAACTTCTTTGGAAGTGTAAGGTGATGAAAAAAAAGTTACTCACACGCAAAACGGAATCGGCGAGCGAAGATCGAACTCCGTCTGAGTCTGCTTATATTCTTTCATAAACGAGCTCTTGGAAAAGGCATAAAACCACTGTTCCCGACCATCTGACCTACTGCCTTTCAAAATGTATCGTTACGAGTAATGTAGCATTCGGTGGCGGACAGGTAAGTATTTGTGTAAACATTTTGACAAACCAAACATTTATAGAAACATTGTAAGGGATTGTGTTATAAAGCCCTTTGGTGGGGGTTGGTCTTGGACCTTTGAGGTCTGATGGTAAACAAAATGTTTACCATCAGACCTCAAAGGTCAGCCGCAGAAGGTCTAAGCCATAATACACTGCCTCTAAAAAATAAATAATTCTCTAGTCTGAAACAGTTTGACATAAGACTATACAGAGAATGTTTTCTCGATCACTAAAATCTTAGCCTGTTCAAATCTAGGGCTAACCGTTATCTTCACCCCCTATCTACGCAAACTGTGCTTCTTATTCTGTAACACTCTACCTTGAGTGGCTCCTGTGCATTGTACCTCACTGAAAAACGAAATTTTGCATAAATGCATTTCAAGAGTAAAATTAGACACTAATTTGAAAGCAACCATCTTTCTTTTTCTAAGTGCCTTGACCTGTCAGGACGAGGATGATCATAGCTCTCCACAACATCTTATCAGTGCTTGTTTTTTTTTTTTTACTACTCTCTCTCTTGTTCTGACATCCATTTACATAAGCTGCTGTATAGCCCTCTCGTTCTGGGGGTCTCTTTGTCACTGCACCAATTAATATAATGTTGTATAGCCCATTTTTCTCGGATTGGTCTTGGAGCGACGGTCTTGATTCACTCAAAACGTTGCCTTCTTTCTCGGCCGTTGTTCGCCGGTTGTTTTTTTTCGGAGATAAATGAGAACTTCAACAAAACGGATTTTAAATCGTACTAGTTTATTAACCATGTCGACGGGTACATCCTCTAACCAGCCAGTGAGATTGCTATCCCATCCCACTGGGGTGCAGTTTCCGAGATACGAAAGAACTGCGTCTACATTGTATGACGTGTAAAACTTAACTCCCTGAAATCCCTGTCTATCTCTAACATTTCCACACTAGTTTTAGCCAATCAAAAACGACTTCCTCTGTTTCCTGTATCTGACCTCAAAAAGAGGAAATCAGAGAAGAATCAGTTATGTGCCATATGTGCCATACACGCGTGGGCGATCATGTATCTTTCAATACATGACTGACGAGGCAGATTTTTTTCCCTTGCCATTTATTTCAGTGACCGGATTCTATAACCATCAAAGGTTATAGAACCCGGTCTGCCTTGCTTCTTACACATATCTGGGGGAGAAGAAGAGGATTCACAAAGGTATTAGCATGTAATGGATTCGACTGGAATTCGAACTCGGCTCCTCGATTCTTCAATCCGAGCCGCTACCCATGACTCCACCGTGCCTCCTCATAGAAGAATACAATTCCTTAAAATATAATGGTCTGCTAGACTATTATTTAACAGTTATAGCAGAACACTGAAACTGGAAGATTGAGCAGCTTCATTTTTTCACCTATTCACTATGCTAATCAACTAGCAGCATGGCCCGGCGTTGTCCGTGCTTGATTAAAAAATCGTACGACTCATACAGCAATCGCTATCACTTGACGTAAAATATTTTTGCCCTTTCTTGCCTTTAAAGGAGTGTCCTTTGCCGTGCTGATGTTGCTACATGCCTTACTTCTTGCCTATCACGATTTTTTTCTAAGCTCTATACTAAACATTAAATCTGTTACGAAAAAAAGAACTAAACAAAATGAACACAAAACGATCAGCTTAAAAAAAGACTCGTAACTGGAAAAACCGAATGAAAAAAAGAATGTTAACAACAAATACTTTTTCACACCCAACCCAGTTCTGCGGAATCAGAATCAACGTTGAGTTTAAGCAAGCGAATGAGCCAATTAGAGTAAAGTGCCATGCAGATTTAAATTTTTCCCACTTGTGACGAATGCAGTTATCGATTTTTTTGCATACTAGCATGATAGTTAACATTCGTGTCAGTCAGCTATTGGCTCTAATGCTGGCCAATAGAATCTTCCTGTCTATTCGTGGTAGCCAGCTATAGGTTCTCACTCTGGCCAGTAGAAAATGGCCGCAAACTACATGAAAACTTCCGTAGAAGCAAGAAAAATCGATTATTTCCACTATCGATGGGAGTTGAGAAATGCAAAGTCGGTCTTGGCTTTCCCGCTAACTTGGAGCATGTGCATGTAAATTTTGGTGCAAATCCGTCGAAAATTGCGGCCGTGCATTCGTTACATACACACACGCACACACACACACACACACACACACACACACATCCTGCCTTTTATAGATAGACATACTCATAACCTTGACTTTTGACGACTTTAGACTCTTTCCTCTGACGACGGTAAGAAATAAGCGAGAGAAGTAAACACTCCGATTCGACACGCTGCCTTTGTTTTTGAAGACAGGTAGGAAAATTTCGACAGAAACAAAGAAAAGAGTACTCAATTGCTATGTAATATCAATCTTCCTCTGCGACAGTGAATGTTGGAGAATCACATCACGGAGGAACAACAGATTTGAGACAACGGAAATGTGTTTCAACAGAAGGTTGTTGAGAATACCATGAACTGAACATGTGATTAACGGCGGAAAAAAAAAAAGAAAACAAAAATGATACTCTTACTTAGAATCAGACAGAAACCGACACATAATAAGAAAAGAGGGTCTGGAGAATTTAACACTCACAGGAGAGGCAAATGAAAGCAGCGAGTGACCTACTTAACGAGCTTCTATAAATGCATGTTAGAACAGGAACTGGGAACGAAAAGACGAAACTTTCTAAGGGTTACAAAGTATAAGAAGTTGTGGAGAGATATAATCGTCCACGTCCTGAAGGGACACGGTAGAAAGAACAGAAGGAAAAGAACAACAAGAAGAATGGGTTTACAAAAGTGGACCATCCAATAAGTATTGGACCTAGTACATGCTGAATTTGTCTAGTAAATCTTGGTTACGAACCATTGCTCCATGGTAGGAGACCTTCAACGTGATATAGTGGTTAGCAAGCTTGTCTCGCTAGGTCAAATACAAATGAGGAACTCAACTGGTTACTCCACAATTTCAGCCTTGGTGCCATATCAGAGGTATACTTAGAAAATCATTTAGGGTACTTAGATGTGGGGTAATGGTTGGAAACCGTATCTCGCTAGATCAATTACAACTGAGTATTAAATTTGATCCTTACTGGGTGCTCCACACTTTCGGCCTTGTGCCACATCGAAGCTATGCTTAGAACATGATTTCGAGCAACTCGACGTGGTGTAGTGGCCAGAAAGCTGCTCTCGCTTTACTAATTACAACTCAGTAGTGAGTATGATCCTCACTGGGTGCTCCAAACTTTCGCCTATGTGGCACATCGAATCTGTGCAAAAAAACTTTGATGTGGTGTAATGTTTGACAAGCTTGTCTCGCTAATTCAATTATGACTGTGTAGTGAGTTTGATCCTCACTGGGTGCTCCACACTTTCGGCCTTGTGCCATATCTGAGCTATGCCTAGAAAATCATTTAGGGTAATCAGATGTGGTGTAATGGTTAGCAAGCGTGTCCCGCTAAATCAATTACAACTGAATAGTGAGTTTGATCCTCACTGGGTGCTCCAAACTTTCGTCTGTGTGGCACATGGAAGCTATACCTAGAAAACCTTTTGAGGACTTTGATGTGGTGTAATATTTAGCAAGCTTGTCTCGCTAAATCAATTATGACTGTGTAGTGAGTTTGTTCCTCACTGGGTGCTCCACCCTTCGCGCATTATAGCACATCTAATCTAAACTTAGATAATCCCCATTACTGCAAAGTAGACGCCGTATCATTTCTTTCTTTCTTTCTTTTTTTTCATTCATTTCTTTCTTTCCATTCTTATACTTTCGGTGTTTTTTTCTTTAATTTTCACTATTTTGAAAGCGTTAGATCTCGAACTACATCAAAAGGAAGCCGGTTTTGGAAAGTAGAAAACAAAGAAGGAGTTCTTTCGTCAGTCAAGAAGTGTTACCATCGCTGTTCATTTCACATCCGGATAATCAAAGTCCGGAAAATCGATGTAAGGATATTCGAGTTACGAATAATCGCGTATGTAGTGCAACAAGCTTTCAGGAGCTGTTTCGTAAGCCGAAGACGGTCGGCCAGAGGGAGGGGAATTACAGAATCAACCAGAGAGTTAGGGACTAACAGTTACGGCAGAGAATGTTGGACGGTCTCCTCTAAGATGAAAAAGTCTTGAGCCAGCGGAGATGTGGTTCTACATCAGGATGCTAAGGATATCATGGAGCGAGCATGTGAGCAATGATGAGGTCTTGGAATGGATGCAAGCAAGGAGGAAGCTTGTACTTAACATAAGGAAGAGGCAGATGAAATTTCTCGGACACGTAAATGAGAAAGGAGGGTCTGGAGAATCTGATACTCACAGGTCGAATAGAGGGAAAAAGAGAAAAGGGAAAGCAATACATGGCGGGCTTATGCAAATGGATGGCAGAACGAGGTCTGGGGGACGCCCGAAATTTATTGAGACCGACGATGGATAGGGAGAAGTGGAGAGCCATGATCGCCTACGTCTTGAAAGGACACGTCACATAAAAAGAAATAAAAGGAGTAGTGAGCTTTTAAGAGAGGTTTCATGAGCCAAGGACGGTAAAACAGAGGGAGAGGAATCGCAGAATCAAACAGAGACTTACAGACTAACAGTATGCACAGATACACAAGTGTGTACAATGTAATCTTAGTAATGATTGGTTTATAACACAGAACAAATTTTCCGCCGAGTTAAAATGAGGTATTAGATAGTTCTTCTGCTTTTATGTGCCGTGTCCCTTCATTATGTTGGCGATCATGGACCTCTACGATTTCCCGTCCTCTGTAGCTCTTAATAAATGTTTTCTTTTTGTTATCCCTCCTAAACTTTGCTCGGCCATCCATTTAATCAAGCTTTCTAGGTAATGGTAATATTAGCCTTTTCCCTATAAGGAAACACTTGCGATTCATTTACTGAACAGCCAATTCTGTTCTCGGTTGAAATTTATAAAATCTCTCTGTTAAAAACACTTTTTATAGGAAAAACCTGATTGGGCATTTGGGCCATTGTACTTCATGACGGCTGGGGGTTCTAGTAACAGAAACGTGACTATAACAACCAAGATGAAGACACTTGTATGACAAACTAGATGAAGAAACTAGTTTTTCCCATCATTTCATATCTGTATAAAATTGATTTCAGTTTTTCCCATCATTTCATATCTGTATAAAATTGATTTCAGTTTTTCCCATCATTTCATATCTGTATAAAATTGATTTCAGTTTTTAGCATCATTTCATATCTGTATATAATTGATTTCAGTTTTTTCCATCATTTCATATTTGTATAAAATTGATTTCAGTTTTTAGCATCATTTCATATCTGTATATAATTGATTTCAGTTTTTCCCATCATTTCATATCTGTATAAAATTGATTTCAGTTTTTCCCATCATTTCATATCTGTATATAATTGATTTCAGTTTTTCCCATCATTTCATATCTGTATATAATTGATTTCAGTTTTTCCCATCATTTCATATCTGTATAAAATTGATTTCAGTTTTTAGCATCATTTCATATCTGTATATAATTGATTTCAGTTTTTACCATCATTTCATATCTGTATAAAATTGATTTCAGTTATTCCCATCATTTCATATCTGTATAAAATTGATTTCAGTTTTTAGCATCATTTCATATCTATATATAATTGATTTCAGTTTTTCCCATCATTTCATATCTGTATAAAATTGATTTCAGTTTTTCCCATCATTTCATATCTGTATAAAATTGATTTCAGTTTTTAGCATCATTTCATATCTGTATAAAATTGATTTCAGTTTTTCCCATCATTTCATATCTGTATATAATTGATTTCAGTTTTTAGCATCATTTCATATCTGTATATAATTGATTTCAGTTTTTCCCATCATTTCATATTTGTATAAAATTGATTTCAGTTTTTAGCATCATTTCATATCTGTAAAAAATTGATTTCAGTTTTTCCCATCATTTCATATCTGTATAAAATTGATTTCAGTTTTTCCCATCATTTCATATCTGTATAAAATTGATTTCAGTTTTTCCCATCATTTCATATCTGTATATAATTGATTTCAGTTTTTCCCATCATTTCATATCTGTATATAATTGATTTCACTTTTTCCCATCATTTCATATCTGTATAAAATTGATTTCAGTTTTTAGCATCATTTCATATCTGTATATAATTGATTTCAGTTTTTACCATCATTTCATATCTGTATAAAATTGATTTCAGTTTTTAGCATCATTTCATATCTGTATATAATTGATTTCAGTTTTTCCCATCATTTCATATCTGTATAAAATTGATTTCAGTTTTTCCCATCATTTCATATCTGTATATAATTGATTTCAGTTTTTAGCATCATTTCATATCTGTATAAAATTGATTTCAGTTTTTCCCATCATTTCATATCTGCATATATATGCAGTCTCTGATTATACTCTTGCTTCATTTTAAGCTGACCTTTATTCTTTCGTAAGAGACGCTACTATTACATAGTTATTTGATCCTATTAGAAACATTTGTGGCCTTTAAGTATGCTTTTCTCATTTCAAAACTCACTCATGCAATTGTATATTGCTCTATTTAGACCAGTGGCTTCATCTTTGTTTCAGTTCTTCTACTCCCCAGCCGTTTTCAGGTATTTGTGATTGAGTCATCTGAGATTAAGTCATTTCCTCTAGTGTGACCAAGCTGTGATCAAGAAAGCAACAAGGAAATTAACAACATACACGCATCCAAGCATGGTATTTCAAAACGGTGAACCATCTACTTACTGACCAGGCTCAACGTTCGTTGATCTTATTCATAAGTTCACCAATACCATGTCTCAAAAATTTCTCAACCGATAACACTACCGATTCTTTTGTTTCGTTTTGCCATTTAAATGCAAGGCCATTTGAATTCTAAAACGTAACCATATAACGAAACTTATAATCCGAATTCTGATGAATCAGACGGAAAATAGGACAGAAACAGTGCGGGTTTGTCAAAGGCACTGGAACAAGGAACTCAATATTCACTGAAAGGGTTAATTATCTTTGGTTGAATTTTACTTTTTTGTTCTTGTTAAGTATTTATTTACGGTTATAATTAAATACTGTTTTATCATAACATTGAAGTCTTGAGTTATACTTAATCATTAACGACCATGGATCCTTAATCTGTTAAGCTTATAATGTTCAAGTAAGCATTCATATGGGAGTTATTGAGACAAAGTTGTCTCTGTGAAACTTTCTTATTACATTTTAAATACGGAAGAAACGAGGACAATTTGACTCCGTGGAAGTAGCATTGCCTTTCCTTGCAGTGAAGGTCTGGACTGTTAGAACTTCATACATTTAAAAATTTTCTAACATTCTTTTTTTTTTTAACCTTAATAATAATTCTGGCCTTGGTTCGACCAGATTAGACCTTTATAGCTAAAACCTGACATGCCACGTATACAGGTTCGAATTATTCTCATTAATCTTCGTATTCCACTGGTAAGTAGTAAGTTTCATTCGGACAGCTTCTTCCCAATAACTTCTACATTGTGGAACAAACTCCCAAGATAATGCTTCTCCGATCACTACAATCTTAATCTCCTCTAATCTCGGGTCGATAGTTATCTACTTTCAACAATGTCTTTCCGTAATCCTCTAACTTGAGTGTATGTTTGTTTGTTTGTTTTACGGCATATAAACCTCAGTGGGTTATTTAATGCCGATAAAATTTTTATTGCAATTTTTTATTTAAAAAATGTACTGCTGGTAATATTTTTTTTCCTTCAAAAATCTATTTCTGGTAATATTTTTTTGCAAAAATATATAGCTGGTATTTTTTTAAATGTACTACAGGTATATATATATATATATATATATATATATTTTAAAAAACGTATTGCTGGTAATATGTCTTTTTTTTTCTTTTTTTTAATGCATTGCTGGTAATAATTTTTTCTTCAAAAATCTATTGCTGGTAATAATTTTTTACAAAGTATTTCTGGTATTAGAAACTATTTTTACACTTTCATAGTGTTTTGAGCCCAGCTTGGGGGGTAACTATTGCTAGATGGGACCCTAACAGGTGCTACTACCCCGGGTCAGAGTAGACCTGGGACCACCAGCAATTTAGAGGTGGTTCCACGCTCCTCAAAACGTCTTGACCAGAGGCCTTGCTGTCGGACGTACTTTATCGTCTTACCCAGGACGCCCTTCAGTGTATCGTAGGTCGTGTATTGACTGAACAGCAATAAAGAAAGGAACATTTGTATCTTTCTATTCTTTTTCCTTTTCAATGCCTATTTTTCTACGTAACCTTTTTTTTTCTCCTGTATCTAGCTTAATGAATATCAATAGTGAAGTCGTTTTATTTTGACTTTCAACTATAAGCCTACATTGTTCTCTCCGAACTCAAAAATGAATGCTCCTTTTAGTTTGAAATTTTTTTTTGATTTTTTTTTTTTTTTACTAATCCTGAAAATGAAATTAACGTCAGCAGAAGAATGACATTTGGTAAAAGATGAATAT
>CAHIKZ030001203.1:85000-132500 GCA_903632075.3 Acanthosepion pharaonis
AAAGAAATAAAAAAGAAAGAAAGAAAGAAAGTAAGAAAGAAAGAAAGAAAGAAAGAAAGAATGAAAGTAAGAAAGAAAGAAAGAAAGAATGAAAGTAAGAAAGAAAGAAAGAAAGAAAGAAAAAAGAAAGAATGAAAGAAAGAAAGAAAGAAAGAAAGAAAGAATGAAAGTAAGAAAGAAAGAAAAAAGAAAGAAAGAAAGAAAGAAAGAAAGAAAGAAAAAAGAAAGAAAGAAAGAAAGAGACAATGTGAAAAATGAATGAAACGAATACAAGTATGTGTGTGTAATCGAGAAAGAGAGGTAGGGATAAAAAGAGATAAACAAGAAATGGATATATTCCTGTGACTATCTATCTATCTATCTATCTAGTCGATTTAAGAGTTTCACATATTGTTAAGAATTTAAAATTTGAAAACAAAAATTAACCTTGGTTCACTCATAAAAAGTATAAATATGGGATATGATAATTTATCAAGTACCCGGCCCTGAGGAGCCTTTCACTGCGAAACTTTTGAGTCGGCTAACCGAATAATTCACTTGAACGTTTCTTAATTTATTGAATATTATACATGTAGTTATCTACTGGGCGCTTTTTGACAGTTCTGCTTACTTGAAGAAGAGAAACCTTAATTTCTGATAATTTTTACGTGTTTTCTTAGTTGTATTATTATTATTATTATTATTATTATTGTTATAAGATAGATAGATAGATAGATAGATAGATAGATAGATAGATAGATAGATAGATAGATAGATAGAAAATGGAATATTTAAAATCAATCGAGATAAACGCCTAAATAGAGAAAGTATAAAATGAATAATCGGATTGGTTGAATGAAACATCGAGACAAACTGGAAACCGAAAATTTAAATTGAAAGCTAAACGTCCCTGTATCTTCAGCGTTTCTCGACGTAAAATTATTATCTGAATTTGTTGTATTTCTTTCCCTGCCTCCAAATATATATATATATATATATATATATATGTGTGTGTGTGTGTGTGTGTGTGTGTGTTTGCTCACGTGCGTGTGGCTACATCGACAAAAGCATCAACAATCTGAAGACGTCCTTTTGCGTAATATAGGAATTTTTTTTGTTTTCTCAAATTTTGTTCTTAAATTACCTACGATACATAGATAGATAGATAGATAGATAGATAGATAGATAGATAGATAGATAATGAACAGAATTAAACAGATAGATAGATAGATAGATAGATAGATAGATAGATAGATAGATAGATAGATAGATAGATTACAAATAGGAACAGACCTTGTTAACAAACTTGGGATAGATAGTTCTCTCCAAATAAACACACTGAGATAGATAGATAGATAGATAGATAGATAGATAGATAGATAGATAGATAGATAGATAGATAGATAGATGTGTGTATGTGCGTGTGTGCATATAAGGTGAGAGAGAGTTGTGCGTATGTGTGTGTGATCGAAAGCAAAAAATAAAGAAAGAACATTGATCACGTTGTATGCACATATGTTTATGTTAACGTGCATATCAATCTCTCTCTCTCTCTCTCTCTATATATATATATATATATATATATATACTGTTTCCTGAGAGCTATAATATCCACCTACTCAAATGTAATGTCAATCGACATCTCCAGTTACATTGATCTACCCACTATCCCTTTCCTCATCCTTTCTTCTATCACTCCTATCTGCTCTCGCTCCAAATCTTCTACAACCCACTGCATCCTAGTGGCTTCACGCCTTGCTCGGGGCGTAATGCTTAAATATATATATATATATATATATATATATATATATGTGTGTGTGTGTGTGTGTGTGTGTGTGTGTGTGTGTGTGTGTGTGTGTAAAAATAGTTCGTGCTATGTAAGTGTGCAAATTGCATTGGCGTGTTTTAAGGTAAATATTTGCATCAATCCGTTTTATATTTCTGCAGCAGCGTTTCTGTATGGTTGTTTTTTTTAAACACTCATGTATTTACAAACAATCTGTCATGCAGGTGTTTCTCTGCAGATGTGTCAAGGGAATATCAAATATGATGTGGTAATCGCGGCCATGTTCAACTGCGCAGACGTTTGTCCTTCGTTCAGTTGATTTACAAGTGTTTCGCTCAGTCACGTTCTATAAGTTATGTACGCATTCATTCACACACACACACACATGCATATATGCGCGTACGCGCGTGAACACACACGCTAACACGCATTAATCTTGCGGGATAATGTTAGCTAACTTTTTGGTCAAATGTCAATCTTTTGTCAGCGCAGCGGTCAGGAATCGCAATCTTTGTATGTCCCTCTCTTCTACAGGTGTGGCAGACGAACTTGGGGTGTAGAATGTGCTCTTTCTGTTTTTGGCGTTGTCTTTTGATCTTCAAAATTTGGTTTCGCCTTTTCTCGCCTTTCATAATTCCTCATTGAACAGAATGGCGCTAGCCGCAGCGATCGTCTGCTAGCTGTTCCCAGTTAATAAAGTTGATGTCAGTGAGTTTGAGGCCTCACTTGAAAAATGAAAACATTATATAAATACATATATGCAACAAACTATTTCTTATTTAACAGTTCAAATATTTCCTCCTTGAAAATGGCTAAATGTATAGCCCAAGGCGCTCGGAAGAAAAAGAACATTCGGACAGTTTTTATATAATTTATCATCTGAAAAGAAAAAAATATTAGATTGCATGAGAAATTGTATAAAAGAACTAAATCAAAGTACCTTGTCTGCCGTACTCAATGAAATGCACACACACACACACATATATATATATATATATATATATATATATATATAGGTAACTATACTCGTTTCGAAAAATCTTCGAATTTTTGATTTGCCAATAATCAAATCAATCAAGAAGGAAAAAAAGTTTTTTAAAAAAGAAAGCTAGAAACATAAAAGTCTGTCGAAAAAATCGCACAGATGCAGGTCTGAAGACCAAAGAAAAAACCCCGATACGAGTAAACAACTAACTAACAAAAGAGCTCAATACAACCGTAGAGCAGACCTAGATACACCTAGACAAACCTACCCAGGTTTCACCTAAACGGATCGTCAGGGAAAGCTGGCTAAAGAGGCGATTATTATAGGCGATAATCAAAATCATACCACGTGACCAAAGAAAAAGAAAAAGAAGAAAAAACGCAAGAAAAACAACACCGTTTAAAGATTTATTCAAACGACTAAAAGGGGAGGGGATAATTAAAACACGAACAATAAAGGTGGAATGACAATACAAACGGGGAGATTATACCTAAATTTTGTAAGCTATGTACAGAGGAGAAATTAGCCATAGCTTTATATAATCAACCTAACGATCTATTAAACTCTAAAACCGAGATTCTTAACAGATGTAGGCATAGAAAATCTTGGTTATTGAATTAGGTCTAAACTCCCCGTTTGTAATGTCATTCCACCTTTATTGTTCGTGTTTTTTAAATATCCTCTCCCCTTTTAGTCGTTTGAATAAATCTTTAATACCCCCACCGGTGTTGCTTTTTCTTGTGTTTTTTCTTCTTTTTATTTGGTCACGTGGTATGATTTTGACTATCGCCTATAAATATGCTGTTTCTCTTTTGCCTCTTTAGCCAGCTTTCCCTGACGATCCGCTTAGGTGAAACCTGGGTAGGTTTATCTGGCTCACTAGGTTTATCTATCTATCTATCTATCTATCTATCTATCTATATATATATATATATATATATATATATATATATATATATAAGGTGCGAGATCGCTAAATTGCCGCTAATTTATATTTTTTGCGCGTTGTTTGTTTTTGATTTTATCGACTGCATAAAATAGTAGGAATCAGTTGGACTCCATCTGTGAGAAAAAGACCAACATGATACAATTCAGTCTGCCAGAAATTTTCAAACGTCTTTCTATACTGTTGGCACTTCCGGTGCGAACACCGGAAGTTCCAATACGTACATTTCAGAATGTTTGGGTGTCAATCTGAGAAGACTGCAGAGAATTCGGGAAGAGTTGGATGATATATCCAGTCAACCATATTGTATTTGCAGTGATTTCTAGTGATGGCGACGTTATGCCTCCATTCATCTTCCCTCAAGGGCTCAACACGGAGGCCTACATCAAGTGCCTTGAGGAGGTAGTGCGGCGCTGGGTCAATAGGGTGGCTACTGGAAGACTCTATTTCTGGCAACAGGATTCTGTACCATGCCACAAAAGCATGAGAACACAGGCATATGGCTGTTAGACAAATTCTGCAACTCCTTACATCTGGCACCTAAACCCTTGATTATTATGGATGGAGCGCAATTGAGAGAGAGACCAAACAAAACTCCTTGTAACACCAACGATGAACTGAAGTCAAGGATTATGGCAGCAATAACCAAGTTAAACAAGCAGACCGTTCAGAAAAATTGCAGGAGATTCTGAAGACTTCTGGAGACCGTCGTTGAATTTAGAATCTTTCTCCTATACCGGTTGCTAGACAAGGATATAGGACCCAGTTTGTCCTGCTCTTTACCCATAGCTGGAGCAGAAGAGATGTATTTATGCTTTCCCCAAGTGTATTTGTAGGTAACTGAATGTAAAGAACTTGATTATATATATATATATATATGTGTGTGTGTGTGTGTGTGTGTGTGTGTGTGTGCGTGCGTGTGTGTGTTTGTCCGTTTGTATATATATGACATCTTTGTTTCTTGTATCTATGTTACAGTTTCTTCTTTAATGTTTCGTGTCCATTCAGGACGTAGGCGATCATGGTCCTCCACATCTTCCTGTTCCTTATAGCTCTTAATAAGTTTTGTATTTTTGTTATTTCTCCCAAAGCCTGTTCTAACATCCCTTTACTCAAGCGCATCAAGTACGTTATACACCGGTTTCCTCTGTCACTTTTTCCCCCTCAATCTTCCCTATGAGTATCAGGTTCTCCAAGCCCTTTTTCCACATTACGTGCCCCAGAAATCTAAACTGCCTCATCCTGATGTTAAGTATAAGTTTTTCTTTGCATCTATCGAAAAAAAAAAACTCATCGTGGATCACATGTTTGATCCCTGATATCCTAAGCATTTTTCTGTAGAGATATGTGCTTCGAGTCTCTTCTTCATCTTTGAGGAGATTGTCCAGCGTTGAAGTTGATTATGAATAAATTTACTATTCCTTATATGAGTGGGGAGCTGAACATGTGAATTTATCTACGTAATATATACGTATAGATGTGTGTGAACGTGTGTTTGTGTGACTTTATAAATAGGATTCAGTGTTCTCTCCTTGTCTCTTCTTTTTACTCGCGTCTACGGGCAAGTGAACGGAAGTCTGTGCAATTGTGTGCACTTTTACTATTGCAAGAATCTGTCTACGTGTTACGCATGCGTGAAAACGTGTACGTTTTATATTGTTCGACTGTTTGTCAATTTCATTATATCTGGTTTTAGATGTTTTTATCTGTCTCATATAAACACTTGCCATGGACAACCTAATATATAATTGAACGTAATTGAATGCAAACAAAGGAAGCATTCCCGGGCCAAAAAATATTAGTAAAACAATAAAGTTTGCTTATACACAAATCAATTGAAAGAAAATAAGATGCTGTGGCAATGTGCACCCACAAATGTACCAACGGCAAAATTCATCAAAATGCGGTTTTGGTAATAGAACAGTGCTCCTTATTTTATTTCATTCTTTTGTATATTTCTGTATTTTATCTTAATCTAATTTTTTGAGTGGGGTGTTTATTAAATTTTATTTGATATGAATAGTTTATTCCTTTGTCTTAAGAGAAAAGCGCGACCATTATAGCACTTGATAAAATTGAAACAAACATAATAGAAATTATTTTTCTATCTATCTATCTATCTATCTATCTATCTATCTATCTATCTATTTAATTCTGTTCATTATCTATCTATCTATCTATCTATCTATCTATCTATCTGTCTGTCTGTCTCAATCTGTTAATATCTAGCTAGCTAGCGAGCTAACTTAATCAGATCATATCTTTCTAAAATGGAAATTAACTATCATATTATTTGTTCATATCTATCTATCTATCTATCTCAATCAATCAGTCTATCTATTTACCTATCTATCTCTCTATCTCAATCAATCAGTCTATCTATTTATCTATCGCAGTCAGTTAATATGTATGTATGTATGTATGTATGTATGTATGTATCCATCTTAATCAACCATTCTATCTATCTATCTATCTATCTATCTATCTATCTATCTATCTATCTATCTATTTATCTATCTATCTATCTATCTCAATCTGCTAATATCTATCTAGATAGCAAGCTAGCTATCTCTATCATTTCATATCTTTCTATAATGGAAATTGTCTTTTTATTTGTTCATATCTTTCACAGTTAGTCAACCAGTATCTATCTATCTATCTATCTATCTATCTATCTATCTATCTATCTATCGCAATCAGATATGTATCTATCTATCCATCTTAATCAATCAATCAGTATACCTATCTATCTCAGTCTGTTAATATCTATCTATCTATCTATCTATCTATCTATCTATCTATCTATCTGATTGTCAACCTGATTACCTTGGATCGATCTATCAATCTGTTAATATATATCTAGATAGCAAGCTAGCTATCTCAATCAGTTCATATCTTTCTATAATGGAAATTATCTATTATTTGTACATATCTACCTGTCTCAATCAGTCAATCAGTATCTATCTAATATGTATGTATGTATGTCTGTATGTATGTATGTATCTATCGATCTGTCCGCCTGACTACATTAACTACGTGCCTCAATCTATCTATCTATCTATCTATCTATCTATCTATCTATCTATCTATCTGTTTGTCCGCCTAGCTACTTTGCCTGTGTGTGTCAATCGGTTTATATACATTTATTCATACATACATATATGTGCTTTTGTGTATGCGTCTGTGTGTGTTAGCCGCGTAAAATTATTCTCTTGATTTTGCAACGTTTTCTATTGATTGTATCTTTAGACATTACCATACACAGAGGCATACACGATATCTGCGGCCCCGCTGTCGAATATGACCATCACAAGATATCATTGAAATACTTAGTTGCGCTTTAAACTAATATGGCCCATGAAACCGGACAGTCCTTTAAAACAATCTGACTTTAAAAAAAAAAAACAAAAAAAAACTAGTAGACATGAGACTCATTTTGTTGATATATTTAAATTTTTATCCTTCATTGGTTATGGTCGCCATTTTCTACCATGCCCAGTCGTTTAGCTTCGGAAAGAAAACACCTTATGCTAATCAAGCGATGTTAGTACATGAACGTCTTTTAAAAGGGAATGAAATTGTACTGGGGTAGTCCAATTCTCTGAGCAAGAAGTTTATGTGCCCAAAACGAAAAACCAGTCAACACAATTTGATACGGTAATGTCGAATGTATTAGATCCGAGATTTCCTTTCTCTTAGTTTATAATTTAAGGAAAGCTAAGCAGTTCAGCCGTAACGTGACAGTAGCTGCCATAATGATGCTATACAAAAATACCAAATTTTGGTCAGATCCCTAGACGGAGATACTGTCTTCTTCAGGGTGATACCTTTTCTCTTTGTTATTAAATTTGACTACGAATTGAGAACTTCCCTCGACAAATATTGTCATCAAGGCTTTAACTTTATCACCATGTCTCTCAAGTCAATATACTGAAAAATGTTGACAAATATTTACTATGCATATGACCTTGCTATCACTGCAGACACCATTCCAAATGTCACAGCTCTCCTACACTATCTAGAAAATGCTGCTAACAATGTCGGCCTCTAAAACTGAATTCATAGGCTTCAACCAGCAAGTCTCAATACAGACTGTCTTAATTCAATAGAATCTGTCGAATCGTTTATATACCTAGAAAGCTAAATAAATTTGTTGTAATGGAATGCTCCACACTCCCTATCGCCTATGTGGACTGACTATATCAGTAACTATATACCTGGGGCTTGCTTTGGGAATTACTATCCTGCCACCCGATTCCCTGTCTTTCAGTAGTTAGCGTTAGCGATGACAACAGTGCTCAACCGAAATTTTTTGAGAGCATAATAATGTCATCCACATGCAGGCCTGTTTCGCTGTATCACAGCTCATCAGTGCGGATAGACATCCGATTGCTTAAGGCGGAATCGAAACCCGATATATATATATATAGGTAACTATACTCGTCTCGAAAAACCTTCGAATTTTTGATTTGCCAATAATCAAATCAATCTCGAAGGTAAAAAAGGTTTTAAAAAAAAAGAAAGAGTCAGGAACATGAAAGTCTGTCGAAAACAATCGCACAGATACAGGTTCAAAGGCCAAAGAAAAAACCCCGACACGAGTAAACAACTAGCTAACAAAAGAGCTCAATACAACCGTAGAGCAGACCTAAGCGGATCGTCAGGGAAAATTTAAAAAAAACTAGATTACTTCACCATATATATATATATATATATATATATATATATATATATATATATATATATATATGGTGAAATAATGTAGTTTTTTAAAAATTTTAGTTAATAGCTGGTGGTATTGCTATAAATAAGTTTTCGTAATATTTTCTCTTTAAAGGATTATTTTTCTTTCTTTTTTTTTTTTTTGTAATAAAGCTGACATTGAGGAAATTAAAATTATGTCCCATTAGTGGAGAATTCGACCTTCTACACTATCCATACCATTTCATCTTAAACGCAAGCTCACAAAATCCATAAAGTAAAAAAAAAAATTCATAATCCTATCCTCCAACACATCAGCTAAACTGTCAAATGAATAAACCATTCCTGACACAAGGATCGTTACCACCACCTCCAAGACTATCGGAAATATAATCAGGATGAAAAATAAAACAAAAAAAAAACAATTCAAATTCCGAAGTTTATTAAATGTTTACATTGCAATAACATGAACATGGAAGAGGCATCACGTGATTTAAAAACCCGCATCCAGGAAAACAAAAGAGACTTGCAATTAGATAAACATTCAAACTCCCTCTTCTTACACCGTAACGACATGGAACATAATTTTAATTTCACCAATGCCTGGTTCGTTTATTTAAAAAAAAAAAAAAAGAACATAACCATTTAACGAGAAAATATTATAAAAAAATATTTATAGCAATACTACCAACTATTAACATAAGTTTTAAAAGTACAATACTTCACCATTTATATATATATATGTGTGTAAGCAAATATATGGATATAGATCCGACAGTGTGAAGAAAAATATGGAAAAACAAAAATCCGAATATGCAAGTATGCTGTTTTAATGTTGTTTCAGTGTCGACGTCAGACGTTTCGGTCTAGTCGACCTTCTTCTGGACATAATTATTAAAACATAATTAAAATTAGACGATATTCAAGTCAACATGAAAAGAAGATAGACATAAGATTAATCAAAACAGAATAACTGAATTTTTTTAAGATCAGCGTTCCGTTTCACAATATGATCACGTCGGCGTCACGTGCATGGAGTATTGCTGCCATATATGGTCTGAAGCCCCTTCTGTTTGTCTCAAGGTTCTTGATAAGATCGAGAGACGGATATGCAATGTAATTGGCCCTGATCTGGCATCTCCTCTCACAGACGTGCCGTCGCCTCCCTCTGTCTTTTTTACGAATACTTTCATGGTAACAGCTCCGATGAGCTGCTATCGCTGGTTCGCAGACTTCATGAATTTAAGCGTTCAACTAGACTGGCATCTCGCTCTCACCCTTTCACTGTCGAAACTGTTAAATGTAGCCGTCTCTTCTACTCCAATAGCTTCATGTCTCGCACCTCTCGCCTGTGGAACCCCCTCCCCTTTTCCTGTTTCCCTGAGAGCTATAATCTCCAACTATTCAAATGTAATGCCAATCGACATCTCCATATGCCTTGATCTATCCCCTATCCTTCTCTTCATCCTTTCCTCTATCACTCCTATTTGCTCTCGCTCCAACACGCTGTAACCCCTTGCGTGCTAGTGACTTCCCGCCTTGCTTGGGGTGAAACGCTTATAAAAATATTCCTTTCTTTTTTTTTTTTCGAAGCTTGCATAAATGATAGCCCACGCGAAAACTGATTGGGTTGATTTGGTTCAATAGGTTATTTAATGCCGAGAAGATCTTTATTGCTGGTAATATTTTTGTTAAAAAAAATGTATTGCTGGTAATAATTTTTTCCTCAAAACTTCATTGATAGTAATAATTGTTTACGAAATTTATTGTTGGTATTAAAACTATTTTTAGACTTTCATAGTGTTTTGACCCCAGTTTGGGGTTAACTAGACGCTGGAACGCTAATAGGTAGTTTATCGACATACCCAGGATGTGGATGTAGTTTATCGTCTAACCTAGGACGCGGATGTAGTTCATCGACATATCCTGGACGCGGATGTAGTTTATCGTCTTACCCAGGAAGTGAATGTAGTTCATCGACATATCCTGGACGCGGATGTAGTTTATCGTCTTACCCAGGAAGTGAATGTAGTTCATCGACATACCCTGGACGCGGATGTAGTTTATTGTCTTACCCTGAACGCGGACGTAGTTTATCTTCTTACCCAGGGTACGGATGTAGTTTATCGTCATACCCAGGACGCGGATGTAGTTTATCGTCTTACCCAGGACGCGGATTTAGTTTATCGACATACCCAGGACGGACTGAAAATGATTAAAAAGACTCAAATGGATAAGCATAAAAACCATAATGACTAAAGTAAACAATCCTTACTGCCTTTTAGAAATGGAGAATATTAAAATGGAAGCAATTTATTGAATTATGACGGTATATTGAAATAGACAACATAAGATGGCTTAATTAATATGTGCTCGAACAAAATAAGCCAGTGAAAAAGTTTATCAAAAAGTGAACAAATGGCGGAGGGAGAAAAATGCAGACTCTGGATTGCAAAATGATATTTTAAAATTAATACCAAGCAAATGAAACGTTCTAAATACAAACAGGAAAATATCAATGGCAACAGAAAACAATTGCTGGGTTAAAAGATTCAAGCCAATCCTCGGTTCCCGTACGATCATCGAAGTTAAGCAACGTCGAGTCAGGTCAGTACGTAGATGGGTGACCGCTTGGAATACCAAGTGTTGTAAACTTGAATGGGCGAATGGTGTAATGGATAATGTCTCGAAATCGTTAACCGGTGTTCCAATTCCCGTTGGGTTCGTTATATTCCCTTACGCGCAAATATCCTTGGGAAAGATATGAACTCATCTCTTCTTCTCTCTCCCCAGATACGGGTTAATTAGTAAAACTTATATCACTAAACCATTATTCTCTCAAAAGATATTCTAACAATCTAAAAACTTTTTCTAACTTTAAATAACCTCTCCATCTTCACAGTGACGAACTAGTTGGTTGCCCCGAGGTTATAACTTGTGCGCCGGACTCACTCGATTTGGAATTTTACGTGTTCAACTCTGCGCGAAATCCGACGATCGGCGTGTGGCGGTCGTCTACGAGGCCGTCTGTCGCGTAGCTCTGGTAAGTGGTGAAACCGAAAAGCTCGAAGTTCAAGAACTGAGTGGCGACTCTCTGCGCGCAATCCGGCGGTCCTCGTGCGCGCAGGCCATCCTCAGTGTGTGGTGGTCGTCGTCTACGCGGCCGTCTGTCGCGTAGCGCTGGTAAGCGGTGAAACCGAAAAGCTCGAAGTTCTAGAACTGAGTGGCGACTCTCTGCGCGCAATCCGGCGGTCCTCGTGCGCGCAGGCCATCCTCAGCGTGTGATGGTCGTCGTTTACGAGGCCGTCTGTCGCGTGGCGCTGGTAAGCCGTTAAACCGAAAAGCTCGAAGTTCAAGAACTGAGTGGCGACTCTGCGCGCAATCCGGCGGTCCTCGTGCGCGCAGGCCATCCTCAGCGTGTGGTGGTCGTCGTCTACGAGGCCGTCTGTCGCGTGGCGTTGGTAAGCCGTTAAACCGAAAAGCTCGAAGTCCAAGAACTGCGTGGTGACTCTCTGCACGCAATCCGACGGCCCCCGTGCGCACACAGTGCAAAGGGGTGATCATCCGTAAAATCGACTCAACAAACATTTAACATATATATCGTTTCCGAGAATACTGTTCTGCTATGGGGATAGCTAATCCTTGTTGAAGGCGCCTGTTCAATCATATTTGTGTTTGTTCAGCACCCACATAACCAACCTATGGCTTTTACTGAAATTATAATTGAACCTCTGTTACTAATTCTGTTAGTGAGCGCCCTATCTGGTAGTATAATTAGTTGAAGCTAGTACGATCTGCCCGAACAAATGTTTTTTTATGTAGCTTTCTAATCCTCCAATGACGTGACAGCAATTTAATGGACATAGGCACTTAAAGATGGCAACCTGCTGAATTTCATTTCATGCATTATTATGGGAAAATCAACAAAATCAAACGGTCAGAGTACACTTCCAAGCCTGTCCATCTTGGGGTCACTCTGGACTGGTCCTTTACATACAAGGATCACATTGCAATGACTAAAGTCAGGGTCGGTGCCCATGCCAGTACCATCTACCTTTTGCTAATCCACACCAGAATATTCTTCACCAGTGTGGAGTAGGTCCTCACATGCAAATCGACCCTGCCTTAAACGACTCTTGCTGATTAATTAATGGGTATCTCAAGCCAACGAACGTAGATGACCTCTGATGCTCTCCTTATATATCAGGACAGTCCACTCCCAACAATGTGAATCAGAGGCTATCTCTCACCGCAACAGAATCCCTCCCAGCTTGCTCCAGTGATGTCTTGCCCTTCTGGTCCTGCCTGAATCGTCTCCGATCAGCTGTTGGTAGTTGTAGAGCCGACCTTCAGAAATTTCGATACGCCACAGATGATGATCCCAACTGCCAATGGTGGGCAATTACAAACTATGGAACATGCACGCTTAATGACTTTGAAACCTTAACACTCCAGGCAAGGCACCTTAACAAAGTCTCTCTCAGCCTTACAGCTCCAGTGATGCTTGGCCCTTCTGGTCCTGCCTGAATCACCTCCAAATTGGTGTTGGTTGCTCTAGAGCCAACCCCCAGAAATGGGGATATGCCACTAATGATGATGCCAACTGCCAATGGTGCGCAATTACAAACTATGTAAAATCTTCTAGTTTGCCCCTAATCTTGAAGAATCATGCACACAGAACAACCTTGGAACGTTAATATCTCAGGCTAGTCTCTGTGCACAACACTGGATGATTGCAGGGTAGCGACTCGTTAAGAAGGTCATATGGATCCAAACCAGTTCTTTAACGTACATATTTTCCCCGATTCGGTTCAGAACAGACATTAATACGTATTACCTGTGTTAAGGCAACCATCTAGCATTCTTGAGAAGTGGTTCTCAGTTGTTTTTTTTTTTTGATTTTCCATCCTCTTTACTCCCAAGCCACATCTCTAAAGCCAACCACACATAGCCATATCAAGACACGTTTTCCTAGATATTAAGCAAACAAAACATCCAGAACATCAACTAGTCCAACAGAAATACAGTCCAAAAATACGTATGGTAATAGTAATGTTAATGTTAGCCGTTTCCTTACAAGGAAACATTTGGCACTCATTGACCGAGCAGATAGTATCGGTTTCGGTTGAAATTTATAAAATCTTTCTCTTAAAATAGTAGTCCAGTAGCTGTTATCGCTCTTTCCAGTAGTGATGCGGGTTTTCTTCTTAACCTTTTATTTAAACATAGTGTGGAACATCAACATCTTGATTATGTCATTATTTCCTCTTCGAGTTGCATGTTCCATCCATTTTAGTTGTTGCTGCTGTTGGTAGTCCTCAAGTGATGTGCTTTCTATTATTTCGGGACAGTTCTTTCTCTGTAGTGCCAGTCCACAATATTCAAAGAAGGATGACCTTTGCCAAGACCATCAGGCTTTAATCATATACAGCTCACAGTTTAGATATTTCTGACCGGGTTTGGCGCCATGCGTCACAGCCATATAAAAGTTTTGATCTGACGTGGCTGTTTAAGAACATGACTCGAGTTTTCATGTTTTAGTCTTGCAGCAACTTGCGGTGTTGGACGAAGCTGCCTCCAGCGCAGCCTCTTCTATGTTCATTTTTTTCCTATACTTAATGTGTTCCATTTCGGCTTTTCTTAGATGCCATTAAATAAGATGTCGCCAGATAAGCATCCGTGGCTATAACGCTATACTTAGAGACCTAGAGTAATGGACGCTGCATATACTATCTGCATTATTTGTCTGGTATGCAACGGGTCTTGTCCAGATAATGCTAAAAAGCAAACTGTTATATGATTAATTCACTCCTCTAGAACTTGTCTGTCTGTCTTAATCTGTTAATATCTAGCTAGCTAGCGAGCTATCTTAATCAGGTCATATCTTTCTAAAATGGAAATTAACTATCATATTATTTGTTCATATCTATCTATCTATCTCAATCAATCAGTCTATCTATTTATCTATCGCAATCAGTTAATATGTATGTATGTATCCATCTTAACCAAGCAATCTATCTATCTATCTATCTATCTATCTATCTATCTATCTAGGTAGGTAGATAGATAGATAGATAGATAGATAGATAGCTATCTCTATCATTTCATATATTTCTATAATGGAAATTATCTTTTTATTTGTTCATATCTTTCGATCTATCTCAGTCAACCAGTATCTATCTATCTATCTATCTATCTATCTATCTATCTATCTATCTATCTATCTATCTCAATCAATCAGTCTATCTATCTATCTATCTATCTATCTATCTATCTATCTATCTATCTCAATCAGATCATATGTATCTATCTATCCATCTTAATCAATCAATCAGTATACCTATTTATACAGCACGTTGGCGTAATGGATTGCTGTTGGGATTGAGAAATCAGAGGGCCGAGTTCGAATTCCAGTCAAGATCATTGCATTCACTTATGTGCCTTGGGAAAGTTTTGAATCCATCTGTTCTATGGGTAAAGAGCAGATCAGATTCGGTTCTGTAGCACTGGTTGGCAGCCGGTCTAGGAGAAGGAAAATTCTGAATTCAAACCAGCCTGGAGAAATTTGGGCTCCGTCAGGCTGTCCTACGACTCGAAAGAGTTACGGGACTCCTGATCTTGATCGTGACATATTTAGCATCGCACTTGACTTTTAAATCCATATATAACAGAGTTGGTTTTAAAAATAGTCAAGAAATGTTTTCAATCAATCTCAATCTAGATCGAGAAGAGAGCATAAAACAATGTTTAGTTCTATAAATAATTCTGGGTCTGCAAGACAATATTCTTTGAAATGCAGCCCGCCAGCTAATACCATTCCAAATGCAAAAGCCATTAACCAAAGACACAACATAAAAGTTATATTCTTTTTTCATTCAGGGACAAATGCATATAATTTCAAAGCAAGAGGTTGGGCTGTATATTCCTTGGGGCTTTGTTCATTAGTTAAAGGCGAAAATTAAATAAAATTCTTCTTGGCAATTTGGCAAAGAAATAGAATTCTGGCAAAAAATGGTTAGTGTAGATCAATTAAATCTGCTTCACAATTATTTTTAAGGCTTTTGGGCTTCTCTGTTATTTAAATTGATATTTTCAATGAATTAAGCTTCACAAGAGTTAATCATATTGTATACAGAAATATTCCCAATGTAACTTAAAGAAAGTATTTGGTGCTCAAATATCTCACAACTGTCAGATAGAAGGTTTGTAAATATAAACAAACATAAGATGGATAATTAGTCAGTTCAGTTCCACATGGGAAACACGCTTAGGCGATCATGTATCTTTCGATACATGACTGACGAGGCATATTTTTTTCCCCGCAGTAGATTGCCATTTCTTTCTGCGGTAGAACAGTTGCCATCCAAAGCTATAGAACCCAGTCTGTCCTGCTATTTACCCAAGGGTAAATGCACGTAAGTAAATGTAATGGATTTTTACAATTTATTACATTCGTAACTTACTGCTAAACACTCAAATAATTTTATACAGTGAAAAATAATTTAATATTATCTATTATTATACAGTTCCCTAAAGGTTTGAGGGTTAGGACTCAACTAAATTTACAAATCTAATAAAATAGGATTTCATTAGAACCCCTAATCATGAATCTACTTTTGATTACTGTCATGCCAGATTTTAATACTGATAAGAGTCTGAAAAAAATACAATATAACATCAAATAGAAAACATGGATCTGTTAAAACAATGTATTTTAAAAAGTAAAGTCTATATTTGATCGCAGTATAGATAATATCCAGGGATATTCCTAATCTATGAGAAATGTGCCAATCAGTTATGTGCTATGCGTTACACAAGCTTAAGCGATCATGTATCTTTCGATACATGACCAACGATGCATATTTTTTCACGCAGTAGTTTGCCATTTCTTTCTACAGTAGACTACTTGCCAGCAAAGGCTATATAACCTGGTCTGTCCTGCTATTTACCCATAGCTAGGGGGAGAAGAAGAGGATTCATACCTTTCCGAAGGGTATTAGCACTTAAGTGAATGTAATCGATTCGACTAGAATTCGAACTCGGTTCTCCGATTCCTCAATCCGAACTGCTATCCATTACTCCACATGCAGTCTTTATACATGATGATGATTGTCACTTCTTTGCGGAAGAAGACCATCTCTTTATGTGGTACCCTTTTTTGTGAGTTTCATCCAGAAAGTTATTATTTCCATGATTTTTACCAGAGCTAAAACTCTGCTATGGCCCCGTAAGTGATTATTAAGGCCAACTTCACTTTTACAACCTCTCTTATTCACGTGACAAACATAAAGTTTTTCTATGTTACAAACTTGCCTCTCCCTCTGCACAATCATGCAATGTTTGTGTCCCTTTGGATTTCCCAACTGCCATCGATAGTGGAAATAATTGATATTTTCATGCTTCTACGGCAGTTTTCATGTAGTTTGCGGCCATTTTCTACTGGCCAGAGTGAGAGCCTATAGCTGGCTGCCACGAATAGGCAGGAAGATTCTATTGGCCAGCATGAGAGCCAACAGCTGACTGACACGAATGTTAACTAGCATGCTAGCAGGCAAAAAACTCGATAGCTGCATTCGTCACAAGTGAGAAAAATTTAAATCTGCATGGCACTTTACTCCAATTGGCTCATTCGCTTGCTTAAACTCAACGTTGATTCTGATTCTGCAGAACTGGGTTGGGTGTGAAAAAAGTAATTGTTGTTAACATTCTTTTTCATTCGGTTTTCCAGTTACGAGTCCTTTTTTTAAAGCTGATCGTTTTGTGTTCATTTTGTTTAGTTCTTTTTCATAATACATTTAATGTTTAGTATAGAGCTTAGAAAAAATTCGCAGTGTGAGATAGGCAAGAAGTAAGGCATGTAGCAACATCAGCATGGCAAAGGGCACTCCTTTAAAGGCAAGGAAGGGTAAAAATGTTTTAAGTCAAGTGATAGCGATTGCTGTATGAGTTGTACGATTTTTGAATCAAGCACGGGCAACGCCAGGCCATGCTGCTAGTATATATATATATATATATATATATATATATATATATATATATATATATATATATATATTCGACTTATTAGGGTCAATTGAAATGTAATAGATTCAACTAGAATTCCTCAATCCGAGCTACTGTCCACTACTCCACCGTGCCTCACCATTATAATCATAGTCGGTCAATGAAGCATGTAAACCGTAAATGACTTATCGACCGAGCCCTGTTCAGCACCAGGAATATTTGAAAAACACACACAGACACACAGACAAACACACAACACACACATATAAATATATATATATATATATGTGTGTGTGTGTGTGTGTGTGTGTGTGTGTGTGAGTGTGTGTGCTGGTGTCAGGGCTGTCGGTTCTAGGAACTGAGCTGCCTGACCCTCATACGTAGAATACGACGGAGAATCCACAATATATATATATATATATATATATATATATATATATATATATATATGTGTGTGTGTGTGTGTGTGTGTGTGTGTGTGTCTGTGTGTGTGTGCGCGCGCGTGTGCGTGCTTGTTTCGAATATTTTGACAGAGGGTTCAGGGTGATGAACAGGTCTCGGTCGATTAGACATTTACGATTTACATCAATCTTCATTGAGCGACTTTCTGCAGGCGGAAGGAGAATTTTCTTTCTTCTCTCTGTCTCCTGGGTGGGTCGTGTGTAAAATCTTTTCTGTTTTATAATCACTTGAAGGCAAGAAGTAAGGCATGTAGCAACATCAGAACGGCAAAGGGCACCCCTTTAAAGGCAAAGAAGGACAAAAATATTTTAAGTCAAGTGATAGCGATTGCTGTATGAGTCGTACGATTTTTGAATCAAGCACGGGCAACGCCGGGCTTTGCTGCTAGTTATTTATAAATGGAAGGCATTTGTTATGACGGCATCACAATCAAGAAGTGGTTGTCCATGAAAAATGACAGCAAGTAGGTATTTAGTTAGACAAGTCTAGGCTAATCCTGCTATACCTCTGTGGTTCTCCAATGCCCACTGGCCAATATCGGAATCAATGAAAATACCTTTTACAATGCGACAAAATCTGAAGAATGCCGACCTTCATCGCAGAATGCGTAGAAAAAGCCACTGCTTCCGAAAAAGCACAAAACATGCTCACCACAGCTACGCTAAAGCTCATATTAATAAGCTAGAAACATTCTGGCGAAAGGTTTTATGGTCGGGTGAGACCAAACTAGAAGTTTTCAGGATGAACAATAGGTGGTATATCTCGCGATATCCTAATACGGCTTTTGAAGAGAAGAATTAAACATTGTGAGGGTAGCATTATGATTTGGGAGTGCTTTACTGCAGCTGAACAATTGACCATTCGCCCTTGCATGGAGTATTGCTGCTATATATGGTCTGAAGCCCCTTCTGTTTGTCTCAAGGTCCTTGATAAAATCCAGAGACGGATATGCAATGTAATTGACTCTGATCTGGCATCTCGTCTGCAGTCGCTTTCTCACAGACGTGCCGTCGCCTACCTCTGTCTTTTTTACAAATACTTTCACGGTAACTGCTCCGATGAGCTGCTTTCGCTGGTTCCCAGACTTCATGAATTTAAGCGTTCAACTAGGCTGGAATCTCGCTCTCACACTTTCAGTGTTGAAACTGTTAAATGTAGCCGTCTCTTCTACTCCAATAGCTTCATATCTCGCACTTCTCGCCTCCTTTTTCCTGTTTCCCTGATAGCTATAATCTCCAACTATTCAAATGTAATGTCAATCGACGTCTCCAGATGCCCTGATCTATCCCCTTACCTTCTCTTCATCCTTTCCTCTATCACTCTTCTTTGCTCTCGCTCCAACCCTCTGTAACCCCTTGCGTGCTAGTGGCTTCCCGCCTAGCTTGGGGTGAAACGCTTCAAAAAAAAAAAAAAAAGAAAAAAAAAAAGAAAAATAATACGCACTGATGGCTTTATGGCATAGTGGCATATTTTGAACGAAAGTGTCTTGTCATCAGTTCAGAAGTTGGGTTTAGGGTGGGGCTGGAACTTTCAACAGGACAATGATCTGAAACATCAAAACAAATCCACAAAAGAACGGTTCGTAAAAAGAAATTTAAGTCTTAGAACGGCCTAGGCAATGTCCTGATCTAACCCCAACTGAAAATCTGTGATTCAAGTGAAAACAGGCACTGAATGCAAGAAACTCTGATAATATCGATTAATCGTGGTAGGTTTGCCAAGAAACTCACTACTGCCAGAAATTATAGAAAAAGAGTGGTTGACATTGTAACCTCAAAAAGAGCAGTCAGAAAATATTAAATGTAAGGGTTCAATTACTTTTGCACATCTTAATTTTTAATTTATATTTTTACTCCAGCTGGATAGAAATATCTTAAAGTGATTGTAATAGATTTAATAAAGGATTTTCTTAATGAATATATAGTTTAAGATTTGTTGATCATCTGAGAAAAAGAAACAATATTTTTAAATATTATCTAAGGTGGTTAGTTACGGTTTAAGGTTCTATTATAATAATTTATTTCACCAGAGCCCTTTTAAAGGACGCCGGATCATCTGATAGCACTTCCAAAAGATGAAACGAAAATTCACACTTTTAATGGGTAATGTAAGTTTTTGTAATTTAACAGAGGGGGTAATGGGGAGTAGTTTGAGAGACATGGTCGAGTTTAGAGAGGGTTTATTTTAATAATTTTTTCAATCATACTTAGTATTGGGGGAGGAATGATCAGACCATGACCTATTTAACCGGTTAACTTAACGGAAGTGATATATTGAAATGGGAGGGGAGAAGAGAAAAAAAAAAAGAAAGAAGGGATTGTGTATTTGGTGGGCAGGAATCCCCTCTTTTGTACAAGGTTCGTTAAAAAGCGACTGGCAATGGATACATACATAAATAATATATATATATATATATATATATATATATATATATATATATATATATATATATATATATATATATATATATATATATATATATATATATATATATATAATATCAGCTTGAAACCTGAGAAGTGAAACCACGGTAGTCTGGTTATATCTTTTGCGTGTCACACGTTTTCAACTTTACTCTTTATCAACATATACCATTTTAGAATCAGGCTGAGTCCGTGAGCAAACTGAAAACATCCTGGCTTCCTGTTGACTTCTTCACGATTATGAATGATCCTTCTAAACTAGTAGCAACCCAATGAGAAACAGCTCAGTCTACGTTGCTATTTAAACAATAGCTGGAAAGAAGAAGAGATGGATTCTTGCCTTTCCCAAGGGCATTAGTGCAAAGTTACTGAAGCAGACGAGGCCGGAACTTAAGGTCTAATCGCCGATTCCATTTTACAAGCAATAAATTGTTACCATACCCGCATATCCATAATGTTAGCAAAATTGATATTGTAGAAAAAAAAAGGAACTTTTCACTAGAAATCATCCGAATTAATCCTAAAGTGGCTCGCATAATGACAATGCAAGAGATATAGATAAGAAATGTGAATTTGTAGTAATATCAATTATATTACTAACAAAAACATTTACAGCGATGCCAATAACAAAAAGAAAACAACCAGATAATGAAAGCTGATATCACAATGCCAGCTAATACAATGACTCATAATAAAACTCCCTCTCCCCTTTGTTCTCTCTCTCATTCATATATATACATATATATATATATATATATATATATATATATATGAACGTGATAATTGTTGTACGGATGACATGAAGAACAACAATTATGAAGCGTTACAATCGGCGCCAAGTGTCTCCATTTGCCGCTGGAAGAAAGACAACAACAATAATAATAATAGTTACAAAAGTTCATACATTAGATGGCAAAAAGGGAGCAGAAATAGATGCTATTGCAGAAGGGAAAGAAAACAGACTTTTCATTAGGAAAACAGGAGAACTTTTATTCAGTATCTTTTTCTTTCTTTCTTTCTTTTTCACTCATTCATTCATTTTTCTTTCTTTCTTTCTTTCATCTATTCTTTCTCTCTTTCTTTTTCCTTTCATTATTTTTTCTTCTATTTATACATTCTATATTTCATTCATTCTCTCTTTCATTCATTCATTCATTCTCTCTTTCTTTCATTCTTTTTCCTTTCATTCATTTGTCTTTCATTCATTCATTCTTTCTTTGTTTCATTCATTCTTTTTCTTTCATTCATTTTTCATTCATTCATTCCTTCATTCATTCATTCTTTCTTTCTTTTCTTTCATTGATTTTTTCTTTCATTCTTTCTTTCATTCAATCAGTCATTCATTGTTCCTTTCTATCATTCATTCTTTTTTCTTTCATTTTTTCTTTCATTTATTTTTCTTTCATTCTTTCTTTCTCTCTTCATTCTTTCATTCATTCATTCATTCATTCTTTCATTCATTCATTCTTTCTTTCATTGGATTTTTCTTTTATTCATTCATTCTTTCCGTCATTCATTCATTCGTTCATTCACTCATTCTTTCCTTCTATCTTTCTATTTTTTCCTGTTGCTTCCCTGACTGCGATGAAATGGCGAAAAAACAGGCAAAACGAAAGCTTTATCAGCAAGTGGAAACGTAAGGAGAGGGTAAGAAGGAAAGAAGACAAGGAAATAAGACAGCGACTCCATTAGTATGACGTCAGGCATCCTTCCTATCTTTGCTCCCCACCTCTCTTTCTCCCTTATTCTCTCTCTCTCTCTCTCTCTCTCTCTCTTTCTTTCACTATCTTTCTTTTCTTGTTTTGCTCGTCATTTTTCTTCCTCTCACACATTTTGTTTCTCTTCTTTCAATTTTATTCATCGTATCTTTTCATTTATTATAACTGTCAAGCTTTTCGATCGTGCTTTTAATTACCTTTATTGTGGAATATGCTTGTCGAATCTATCTATCTATCTATCTATTTATCTATCTATCTATCTACTTATCTATCTATGAAAATTTCTCGGACATTCAGGCCGGTAAATGTTATTTAATACTGTTTATTATAAACAGAGCATTTACTTAAATACTTGTATCTATAAAATATATATATATATATATATATATATATATATATATATATATATATATATATATATATATATATATATCTATCTATATATATATCTATCTATCTCAGTCGATTCACATCTATCTATCTATCGATTCGATCTATCTATCTATCTATCTCAGTCGATTCATATCTATCTCAGTCGATTCATCATCTATCGATTCATCTATCTATCTATCTATCTATCTATCTATCAGTATTCATATCTATCTCAGTCGATTCACATCTATCTATCGATTCATATCTATCTATCTATCTATCTCAGTCGATTCATATCTATCTCAGTCGATTCATATCTATCTATGTATCTACCTATCTATGTATGTATGTATGTATCTATCTATCTATCTACTTCAGCCGATTCATATCTATCTATCTATCTATCTCAGTCGATTCATATCTATCTATCTATCTATCTATCTATCTATCTATCTATCTCAGTCGATTCATATCTATCTCAGTCGGTTCATATCTATCTATCTATCTATCTATCTATCTATCTCAGTCGATTTACATCTATCTATCTATCTATCTATCTATCTGCTTGTACTAATTTGTGTATATCTGTCTATCTTCATCTATTCCCCCTTTGTTTCTTACGCACCCTCTCACTTTCTCTTGGTATATTTAGTGTGAAAAATATTCATTAGCCTAACACAAACATTGAAAAACTTATTAACAACAATCCCCTTGCAAATTACAAATGAATTTGTCGAAGGCCTTTGGGACAATAATCATTACGGAATTTTTTGTACTCCCTAAGAACAGGAGAAAAAAACTTTAAGAACGCTAAATTTTCTAAATTTGTTTCTATCGAGCGACATTTAAGCTAGCTCCTGTAGAGGGCTCTTGATTAGGCCTTCCTTACAATAGGTAGGGAGTAGAAGCGATGGGCAACAATAATCTACAGAAGAACTCAAAAATGATAGCTGCATTTATTTATTGCATTAATATTTAAGCTTACCTGTTAAAAGTTCAACGATAATTCTGCCGCCACTGTACATAGGTCCTTACTTTCGTAAAAACTATTATTTTTATTTCATGGCTGACTCTTGCTGGATTTCGCTATTTCGATTATTCCCAAATTTATTTCCGAGCTATAAAAATTGTTATCGTACAAAAAATTTGTCGCAGAAAATCACGTAAAAAAATTTGAAACAATCGTAGTAATGAAAACTTGGGAATCCAAAAAATTCTTTGAAACAATTTTATGTCTAGAGATTCTTGACAAAATCCCGACTAGAATTGGAAACGTCATAATCGGCATGGCTGGCAGTAAAAGCCACTAGGAGGTAACGGGTCACTGCGATGAAAAGAAACAGGGGACAATAAAAGAACATCATTAAAAAAAAAAAAAAAAAAGACTGAAGACGACGCTTGATATTGCATTTAAATTTTTGAAGATAGTAACTGATAGGGAAGTAGGAAGCCGGTAGGCTGTCTTACAAGTGAAAATAAACTATTAGGATAGCACTTATGGTTACAACTAGCAGTTTCAACAGTGAATATAAGACCTATCTGCCAATCTAGTACTGTACTTAAATTTGTGAATTCAAGGTAAAAATGAGAAAAGCCACGGTCACTGATCTAACCTTTATGTTGTGGTGAGAGGACCACACTCTACACACTTTCCTTCCAAACACTGCTATAAACAACGGAAGTGAGCGAGAAGGAGTTCAAGGTCAATTTGTGTCAAGCGGCTTCTTTATGCGTACTTTAGCAACACTCCTGATACTTTTTATCAGACCTTATATATATATATATATATATATATATATATATATATATATATATATATATATATATATATATACAAGTTCTGATGAGTCCCAAATATAGGACGAAACGGCCATCCTGTGCTTTCTGGATTCTGTTGAGGTTTTTTCTAGACTCAATGAATTACTTAATTATAATTACCTCAAATCCTCCTAATAATTTATACATATATATATATATATATATATATATATATATATATATATATATATAGATATAGATATAGATATAGATAGATAGATAGATAGATACAGTCATCCACAGACAGTTTTGCTGTATCACAGCTCTTCAGTGTGGTTAGACGTCCGATTGCTTCAAACCGGGATCGAAATCTAACCGATTTAGCATCAGTCAGAGATCCTGCCACTAGGCTATCGTCGCGCGGCACAGAGAAAGGGAAATTTTAACGTTTTCTATACGAAAAATGCCAGTGGCTTAAAGAGGTTGAAGAGCAATGCGTTAATAGCACTAGGAGCCACTGTTTTTAAAATTACCCTCTTCTCAAGAAAGCTCAACTAGATTTCCCGGGAAAATGATCATGGTGGTGCCTGTCTTTTGGTATTTTCTTCTTAGTTTATTTTTTGTTTTGACTTTTTCATCGGTTTTTCCCCCGATTTTTTTTCATTGTTTTCTATTTCATATCAAAAAAGGCTTTATTTTAATTTGATGAATACAATCTTTAGAATGAAGAGCATTACACACAATGTTTCTCACTTCTCTCATTCATTCGCCCAACATTGTTCTCATATATAGAAGTTTATATATATATATATATATATATATATATATATATATATATATATATATATATATATATATATACGCACGTTGTATTCGACGTATGAGGGTTCAAGCAGCTCAGTTCCTAGTACAATATGATTTGATCATAGTGGTGAAAGCTTTGTGCAGAATCAACCACACTTTTTGAATGAATGCAGAATACATTCTACGATCTAAGATCCCCAAATTTCGGAAGGATTTGAATACAGAATTGTTCTTCTCCTAGTTTCCAATCTGTCCTGCTATTTACCCATAGCTGGAGGGAGAAGAAGAGGATTCATACCAAGGACAATAGTACGTAAGTGAATGTAATGGATTCGACTGGAATTCGAAATCGGCTCTCTGATTCCGAGTCGCTATCCACTACTCCACTCCTTACATACATACAGGTTCTGTCTCTCTCTCTCTCTCTCTCTCTCTCTATATATATATATATATATATATATATATATATATATATATATATATATATATATTCAAAAATATTTTACATTCCTACATAAAAATTTCTATGTTTCGGAACTTAAAATTTTTCCATCATCAAACGATGTCAGTTAACTCATGATGAAAATAATAAAATGATTTGCTTAAAAGCTTTTTTGTAACACGTTGTATCGAGCACTTTTTAAAAAAGTAAATGCTAAAGAACTGTGGATTTTTAATCTGTCTGTTCTTTTCTTTATATATATAATCATTAAATGTATATAAAAGAGCATCTATCTATATATATATATATATATATAATCATTAAAGTTATATAAAATGGCACCAACTTCGTTCAAATCTGTGTTCTTTTCTGTAGGTTCAATCCTTGTTTATAAACATAATATATATATATATATATATATATATATATATATATAGGTTTAATCCTTGTTTATATATATTTATATATATATATATATATATATATATATGCCATTTTATATACCTTTAATGATTCCCTTTCAACCAATACTTTTTCAAAAGGTAGACGTTGTCGCAATTAACCGAACTCAGGACACAATTACAAAATAGCAAATGAGCTGGAGAAATTAGAACACAATTAAAACAAATTTCAACTGTAAATAATTAACGACATTAAAACAGATATTAAAAGGTTCCAGGAAAATATAAAATATAAAAAAGTTTACTCATAGTCCTCCAAACAAACACCAGTGACGAATAAAATATTCCTTCTGTTTACATAGGCAAGGCTGATATAATTTAATATATACCGCTTCGAGAACTTGAAAGTTGCTGAGCAGAACAAGCTCTATGTAAAACAGAAAAAATGTGTTATCGTGTACAGCGGCAAAATCTGCGTTGTCAAATAAGTGTTGTCCAATAGAAAACTCGTTCACAGACTGAAAGACTCCGACTGTTTAATCTTAAATAGGAGCGTGTTGCGCAATACGGGTTACCAATCTTTGATTAGTCCATCCTATGTATATAGAATAGCACTAGCATTTGTATTTGTATACTACGGAAACATTTTGAAAATAGGATAACCAATCTTTATTAAAGGAAGGCAACACAGATCTAGTCTGAAAGACAGTAGGCAACTTAACGGTACAGGAGGATGCTAAGGAACGTCTGAGCAACGGTGAAGTCTTAGAGAAGAGATGCAATCAAGGAAGAGGCTTATACTTAACATCAGGAAAAGGCAGCTGAAATTTCTGGGACATATAATGAGGAAGGAGGGCCTGGAGAATCTGATACTCACAGACCGCATAGAGGAGAAGAGAGACAAAGGAAAACAACGCATGAGATACCTGGCGGGCATAAGCAAGGGGGTGACAGAGCGTGGTCTGGGGGAGATGGCAGAGGAAAGGAGCTTGTTAAGAACTGCAAGAGATAGACGGAAATGGAGAGCCATGATCGCTTACGTCCTGAAAGGACATGGCCCATAAAAAGAAAAAGAATGCAAGTCGAAAGCCTATCAGAAGGCAACTGACCTTTCGTGCTTACCCATGGTAAATTAAGGATAAATAGGACACCAACTGGGACCTAAACGTACAGATTCCTTAAAATGCTTGAACTTACGTCCGATAACACGCTTAAGGATAATAACAAGAAAAACATTTTCTTCAGAAATGTATTCGTTTAACGAACTCGAAGAAGAAATCGTTAAAACACATTGGACCAAAGTAGATACCAGACCAAACTTGTGAATGTTAGGAACAAAAGTGTTACAACTTGAATATAAACCTGTAAACGAAGGTTTACGAATTTTGTGATGTCACCGAACCCTTGTTGCCACTTTTGTAATGCCAACGAATACTCGTTGTCACTTTCGTAAATGCTCATTGTAGTAGAGACTTTGTAATCGTACATACCACTATAGTAATGCCGTTGAACAATACTGGTGTCAAACGCCTTCGAATATCACCCGCACTAATAGTAATTGCTCGATAATACTCGCTCGAATAGTAATCCGTACAGTGATCCGAATAGAGAAATAGTAAAGTGAATAGAGTAGAGAATATCGATCCGTACAGTAATAGCAGATAGAATAGAAATGGCGATCCGAATAGTAATAGAGGACAGAATAGAAATGGCAATCCGAATAGTAATAGAGGATAGAAAAGAAATGTCGATCCGAATAGTAATAGAGGATAGAACAGAAATGGAGATCCGAATAGTAATAGAGGATAGAACAGAAATGGAGATCCGAATAGTAATAGAGGATAGAATAGAAATGGATATCCAAATAGTAATAGAGGATAGAATAGAAATGGCGATCCGAAGAGTAATAGAGGATAGAACAGAAATGGAGATCCGAATATTAATAGAGGATAGAATAGAAATGGATATCCGAATAGTAATAGAGGATAGAATAGAAATGGCGATCCGAATAGTAATAGAGGATAGAATAGAAATGGCGATCCGAATAGTAATAGAGGATAGAATAGAAATGGTGTTCCAAATAGTAATAGAGGATAGAATAGAAATGGCGATCCGAATAGTAATAGAGGATAGAATAGAAATAGTGTTCCAAATAGTAATAGAGGATAGAATAGAAATAGAGATCCGAATAGTAATAGAAGATAGAATAAAAATAGAGATACGAATAGAAATAGAGGATAGAATACAAATGGTGATCCGAATAGTAATAGAGGATAGAATAGAAATGGAGATCCAAATAGTAATAGAGGATAGAATAGAAATGGTGATCCGAATAGTAATAGAGGATAAAATAGAAATGGTGATCCGAATAGTAATAGAGGATAAAATAGAAATGGTAATCGGAATAGTAATAGAGGATAGAATAGAAATGGTGTTCCAAATAGTAATAGAGGATAGAATAGAAATGGTGATCCGAATAGTAATAGAGGATAGAATAGAAATGGTGATCCAAATAGTAATAGAGGATAGAATAGAAAGGGTGATCCGAATAGTAATAGAGGATAGAAAAGAAATGGTGTTCCAAATAGTAATAGAGGATAGAATAGAAGTGGTGATCCGAATAGTAATAGAGGATAGAATAGAAATGGATATCCAAAAAGTAATAGAGGATAGAATAGAAATGGCGATCCGAATAGTAATAGAGGATAGAATGGAAATGGCGATCCGAATAGTAATAGAGGATAGAATAGAAATGGTGTTCCAAATAGTAATAGAGGATAGAATAGAAATACAAATGGTGATCCGAATAGTAATAGAGGATAGAATAGAAATAGTGTTCCAAATAGTAATAGAGGATAGAATAGAAATAGAGATCCGAATAGTAATAGAGGATAGAATAAAAATAGAGATACGAATAGTAATACGGGAAAGAATAGAAATGTGTTCCAAATAGTAATAGAGGATACAATACAAATGGTGATCCGAATAGTAATAGAGGATAGAATAGAAATGGAGATTCAAATAGTAGTAGATGATAGAATAGAAATGGTGATCCGAATAGTAATAGAGGATAGAATAGAAATAGAGATCCGACTAGTAATAGAGGATAGAATAGAAATGGTGTTCCAAATAGTAATAGAGTATAGAATAGAAATGGTGATCCGAATAGTAATAGAGGATAGAATAGAAATGGTGATCCAAATAGTAATAGAGGATAGAATAGAAAGGGTGATCCGAATAGTAATAGAGGATAGAATAGAAATGGTGTTCCAAATAGTAATAGAGGATAGAATAGAAATGGTGATCCGAATAGTAATAGAGGATAGAATAGAAATGGATATCCAAATAGTAATAGAGGATAGAATAGAAATGGAGATCCGAATATTAATAGAGGATAGAATAGAAATGGATATCCGAATAGTAATAGAGGATAGAATAGAAATGGCGATCCAAATAGTAATAGAGGATAGAATAGAAATGGTGTTCCAAATAGTAATAGAGGATAGAATAAAAATGGCGATCCGAATAGTAATAGAGGATAGAATAGAAATAGTGTTCCAAATAGTAATAGAGGATAGAATAGAAATAGAGATCCGAATAGTAATAGAGGATAGAATAAAAATAGAGATACGAATAGTAATAGAGGATAGAATAGAAATGGAGATCCGAATAGTAATACAGGATAGAATAGAAATGGTGTTCCAAATAGTAATAGAGGATAGAATACAAATGGTGATCCGAATAGTAATAGAGGATAGAATAGAAATGGAGATCCAAATAAAAATACAGGATAGAATAGAAATGGTGATCCGAATAGTAATAGAGGATAGAATTGAAATGTAGATCCGAATAGTAATAGAGGATAGAATAGAAATTGTGTTCCAAATAGTAATAGAGGATAGAATAGAAATGGAGATCCAAATAGTAATAGAGGATAGAATAGAAATGGAGATCCGAATAGTCATAGAGGATAGAATAGAAGTGGTGATCCGAATAGTAATAGAGGATAGAATAGAAATGTAGATCCGAATAGTAATAGAGGATAGAATAGAAATGGAGATCCGAATAGTAATACAGGATAGAATAGAAATGGTGATCCGAATAGTAATAGAGGATAGAATAGAAATGGAGATCCGAATAGTAATAGAGGATAGAATAGAAATGGTGTTCCAAATAGTAATAGAGGATAGAATAGAAATGTAGATCCGAATAGTAATAGAGGATAGAATAGAAATGGTGTTCCAAATAGTAATAGAGGATAGAATAGAAATGGAGATCCAAATAGTAATAGAGGATAGAATAGAAATGGAGATCCGAATAGTATTAGAGGATAGAATAGAAATGGAGATCCAAAAAGTAATAGCAGATAGAATAGAAATGGAGATCCGAATAGTAATACAGGATAGAATAGAAATGGTGATCCGAATAGTAATAGAGGATAGAATAGAAATGGAGATCCGAATAGTAATACAGGATAGAATAGAAATATTGTTCCAAATAGTAATAGAGGATAGAATAGAAATGGAGATCCGAATAGTAATAGAGGATAGAATAGAAATGGTGTTCCAAATAGTAATAGAGGATAGAATAGAAATGTACATCCGAATAGTAATAGAGGATAGAATAGAAATGGAGATCCAAATAGTAATAGAGGATAGAATAGAAATGGAGATCCGAATATTAATAGAGGATAGAATAGAAATGGCGATCCGTATAGTAATAGAAGATAGAATAGAAATAGTGATCCGTATAGTAATAGAGGATAGAACAGAAATGGCGATCCGAATAGTAATAGAGCATAGAATAGAAATGGAGATCCGAATAGTAATAGAGGATAGAATAGAAATGGAGATCCGAATAGTAATAGAGGATAGAATAGAAATGGAGATCCGAATAGTAATAGAGGATAGAATAGAAATAGTGATCCGAATAGTAATAGAGGATAGAATAGAAATGGAGATCCGAATAATAATAGAGGATAGAATAGAAATGGAGATCCAAATAGTAATAGAGGATAGAATAGAAATGTCGATCCGTATAGTAATAGAAGATGGAATAGAAATGGTGATCCGTATAGTAATAGAGGATAGAACAGAAAAGGCGATCCGAATAGTAATAGAGGATAGAATAGAAATGGAGATCCGAATAGTAATAGAGGATAGAATAAAAATAGAGATACGAATAGTAATAGAGGATAGAATGGAAATGGAGATCCGAATAGTAATACAGGATAGAATAGAAATGGCGTTCCAAATAGTAATAGAGGATAGAATAGAATTGGAGATCCGAATAGTAATAGAGGATAGAATAGAAATGGAGATTCGAATAGTAATAGAAGATAGAATAGAAATAGTGATCCGAATAGTAATAGAGGATAGAATAGAAATGTAGATCCGAATAGTAATAGAGGATAGAATAGAAATGGCGATCCGAATAATAGTAGAGGATAGAATAGAAATAGAGATCCGAATATTAATAGAGGATAGAATAGAAATGGAGATCCGAATAGTAATAGAAGATAGAATAGAAATAGTGATCCGTATAGTAATAGAGGATAGAATAGAAATGGAGATCCGAATAGTAATAGAGGATAGAACAGAAATGGCGATCCGAATAGTAATAGAGGATAGAATAGAAATGGTGATCCGAATAGTAATAGAGGATAGAATAGAAATGGTGATCCGAATAGTAACAGAGAGGATAGAACAGAAATGGCGATCCGAATAGTAATAGAGGATAGAATAAAATGGAGATCCGAATAGTAATAGAGGATAGAATAGAAATGGTGATCCGAATAGTAATAGAGGACAGAATAGAAATGGTAATCCGTATAGTAATAGAGGATAGAATAGAAATGGTGATCCGAATAGTAATAGAGGATAGAATAGAAATGGAGATCCGAATAGTAATAGAGGATAGAATAGAAATGGAGATCCAAATAGTAATAGAGGATAGAATAGAAATGGAGATCCGAATATTAACAGAGGATAGAATAGAAATGGAGATCCGAATAGTAATAGAGGATAGAATAGAAATTGCGATCCGTATAGTAATAGAGGATAGAATAGAAATGGAGATCCGAATAGTAATAGAGGATAGAATAGAAATGGTGATCCGAATAGTAATAGAGGATAGAATAGAAATGGTGATCCGAATAGTAATAGAGGATAGAACATAAATGGCGATCCGAATAGTAATAGAGGATAGAATAGAAATGGAGATCCGAATAGTAATAGAGGATAGAATAAAAATAGAGATACGAATAGTAATAGAGGATAGAATAGAAATGGAGATCCGAATAGTAATACAGGATAGAATATAAATGGCGTTCCAAATAGTAGTAGAGGATAGAATAGAAATGGAGATCCTAATAGTAATAGAGGATAGAATAGAAATGGAGATCCGAATAGTAATAGAGGATAGAATAGAAATAGTGATCCGAATAGTAATAGAGGATAGAATAGAAATGGAGATACGAATAGTAATACAGGATAGAATAGAAATGGTGATCCGAATAGTAATAGAGGATAGAATAGAAATGGAGATCCGAATAGTAATAGAGGATAGAATAGAAATGGTGTTCCAAATAGTAATAGAGGATAGATTAGAAATGGAGATCCGAATAGTAATAGAGGATAGAATAGAAATAGTTTTCCAAATAGTAATAGAGGATAGAATAGAAATGGAGAAAAAAATATTAATTGAGGATAGAATAGAAATGGAGATCCGAATATTAATAGAGGATAGAATAGAAATGGAGATCCGAATATTAATAGAGGATAGAATAGAAATGGCGATCCGTATAGTAATAGAAGATAGAATAGAAATAGTGATCCGTATAGTAATAGAGAATAGAACAGAAATGGCGATCCGAATAGTAATAGAGGATGGAATAGAAATGGAGATCGAATAGTAATAGAGGATAGAATAGAAATGGAGATTTGAATAGTAATAGAGGATAGAATAGAAATGGAGATCCGAATAGTAATAGAGGATAGAATAGAAATAGTGATCCGAATAGTAATAGAGGATAGAATAGAAATGGAGATGGTGTTCAGGATAGAATAGAAATGGTGATCCGAATAGTAATAGAGGATAGAATAGAAATGGAGATCCGAATAGTAATAGAGGATAGAATAGAAATGGTGTTCCAAATAGTAATAGAGGATAAAATAGAAATGGAGATCCGTATAGTAATAGAGGATAGAATAGAAATGGTTTTCCAAATAGTAATAGAGGATAGAATAGAAATGGAGATTGAGGATAGAATAGAAATGGAGATCCGAATATTAATAGAGGATAGAATAGAAATGGAGATCCGAATATTAATAGAGGATAGAATAGAAATGGCGATCCGTATAGTAATAGAAGATAGAATAGAAATAGTGATCCGTATAGTAATAGAGAATAGAACAGAAATGGCGATCCGAATAGTAATAGAGGATGGAATAGAAATGGAGATCCGAATAGTAATAGAGGATAGAATAGAAATGGAGATCCGAATAGTAATAGAGGATAGAATAGAAATGGAGATCCGAATAGTAATAGAGGATAGAATATAAATAGTGATCCGAATAGTAATAGAGGATAGAATAGAAATGGAGATCCGAATAGTAATAGAGGATAGAATAGAAATGGAGATCCAAATATTAGTAGAGGATAGAATAGAAATGGCGATCCGTATAGTAATAGAAGATAGAATAAAAATGGTGATCCGAATAGTAATAGAGGATAGAACAGAAATGGCGATCCGAATAGTAATAGAGGATAGAATAGAAATGGAGATCCGAATAGTAATAGAGGATAGAATAAAAAAGAGATACGAATAATAATAGAGGATAGAATAGAAATGGAGATCCGAATAGTAATACAGGATAGAATAGAAATGGCGGTAATAGAGGATAGAATAGAAATGGAGATCCGAATAGTAATAGAAGGATGAATAGAAATAGTGAACCGAATAGTAATAGAGGATAGAATAGAAATGGTGATCCGAATAGTAATAGAGGATAGAATAGAAATGGTGATCCGAATAATAGTAGAGGATAGAATAGAAATAGAGATAATAGAGGATAGAATAGAAATGGAGATCCGAATAGTAATAGAAGATAGAATAGAAATAGTGAGTATAGTAATAGAGGATAGAATAGAAATGGAGATCCGAATAGTAATAGAGGATAGAATAGAAATAGATCCGAATAGTAATAGAGGATAGAACAGAAATGGCGATCCGAATAGTAATAGAGGATAGAATAGAAATGGTGATCCGAATAGTAATAGAGGATAGAATAGAAATGGAGATCGAATAGTAATAGAGGATAGACAGAAATGGTGATCCGAATAGTAATAGAGGATAGAACAGAAATGGCGATCCGAATAGTAATAGACGATAGAATAGAAATGGTGATGAATATAATAGAGGATAGAATAGAAATGGCGATCCGAATTGAATAGGATATAATAGAAATGGAGATCCGAATAGTAATAGAGGATAGAATAGAAATGGAGATCGAATAGTAATAGAAGATAGAATAGAAATAGTGATCCGTAATAGTAACAGAGGATAGAATAGAAATGGAGATTCGAATAGTAATAGAGGATAGAACAGAAATGGCGATCCGAAATAATAGAGGATAGAACAGAAAATGGCGATCCGAATAATAATAGAGGATAGAATAGAAATGAGGATAGAATAGAAATAGAGGATAGAATAGATAATTGATCCGAATAGTAATAGAGGATAGAACAGAAATGGCGATCCGAATAGTAATAGAGGATAGAATAGAAATGGAGATCCGAATAGTAATAGAGGATAGAATAGAAATGGAGATCCGAATAGTAATAGAGGATAGAATAGAAATGCTGTTCCGTATAGTAATAGAGGATAGAATAGAAATGGTGATCCGTATAGTAATAGAGGATAGAATAGAAATGGTGATCCGAATAGTAATAGAGGATAGAATAGAAATGGAGATCCGAATAGTAATAGAGGATAGAATAGAAATAGAGATCCAAATAGTAATAGAGGATAGAATAGAAATGGAGATCCGAATATTAATAGAGGATAGAATAGAAATGGAGATCCGAATATTAATAGAGGATAGAATAGAAATGGAGATCCAAATAGTAAAAGAGGATAGAATAGAAATGGCGATCCGTATAGTAATAGAAGATAGAATAAAAATGGTGATCCGTATAGTAATAGAGGATAGAACAGAAATGGCGATCCGAATAGTAATAGAAGATAGAATAGAAATGGAGATCCGAATAGTAATAGAGGATAGAATAAAAATAGAGATACGAATAGTAATAGAGGATAGAATAGAAATGGAGATCCGAATAGTAATACAGGATAGAATAGAAATGGCGTTCCAAATAGTAATAGAGGATAGAATAGAAATGGAGATCCGAATAGTAATAGAAGGATGAATAGAAATAGTGAACCGAATAGTAATAGAGGATAGAATAGAAATGGTGATCCGAATAGTAATAGAGGATAGAATAGAAATGGAGATCCGAATAGTAATAGAGGATAGAATAGAAATGGCGATCCGAATAATAGTAGAGGATAGAATAGAAATAGAGATCCGAATACTAATAGAGGATAGAATAGAAATGGAGATCCGAATAGTAATAGAAGATAGAATAGAAATAGTGATCCGTATAGTAATAGAGGATAGAATAGAAATGGCGATCCGAATAGTAATAGAGGATAGAATAGAAATGGAGATCCGAATAGTAATAGAGGATAGAATAGAAATGTGTTCCGAATAGTAATAGAGGATAGAATAGAAATGGAGATCCGAATAGTAATAGAGGATAGAATAGAAATGGCGATCCGAATAATAGTAGAGGATAGAATAGAAATAGAGATCCGAATAGTAATAGAGGATAGAATAGAAATGGAGATCCGAATAGTAATAGAAGATAGAATAGAAATAGTGATCCGTATAGTAATAGAGGATAGAATAGAAATGGAGATCCGAATAGTAATAGAGGATAGAACATAAATGGCGATCCGAATAGTAATAGAGGATAGAACAGAAATGGCGATCCGAATAGTAATAGAGGATAGAATAGAAATGATGATCCGAATAGTAATAGAGGATAGAATAGAAATGGAGATCCGAATAGTAATAGAGGATAGAACAGAAATGGTGATCCGAATAGTAATAGAGGATAGAACAGTAATGGCGATCCGAATAGTAATAGACGATAGAATAGAAATGGTGATCCGAATAGTAATAGAGGATAGAACAGAAATGGCGATCCGAATAGTAATAGAGGATAGAATAGAAATGGAGATCCGAATAGTAATAGAGGATAGAATAGAAATGGAGATTCGAATAGTAATAGAAGATAGAATAGAAATAGTGATCCGTATAGTAATAGAGGATAGAATAGAAATGGAGATTCGAATAGTAATAGAGGATAGAACAGAAATGGCGATCCGAATAGTAATAGAGGATAGAACAGAAATGGCGATCCGAATAGTAATAGAGGATAGAATAGAAATGGTGATCCGGAATAGAATAGAGGAGAATAGAAATGGTGATCCGAATAGTAATAGAGGATAGAACAGAAATGGCGATAGAATAGTAATAGAGGTAGAACAGAAATGGTGATCCCATAGGATAGAATAGAAATGGCGATCTGAATAGTAATAGAGGATAGAATAGAAATGGAGATCCGAATAGTAATAGAAGGAATAGAAATAGAGGTCCGTATAGTAATAGAGGATAGAATAGAAATGGTGATCCGAATAACAATAGAGGATAGAATAGAAATGGTGATCCAAATACTAATAGAGATTGAATAGAAATGGAGGATAGTAATAGAGGATAGAATAGAAATGGCGATCCGAATAATAGTAGAGGATAGAATAGAAATAGAGATCGAATAGTAATAGAGATAGAATAGAAATGGAGATCCTAAGGTAATAGAAATAGAATAGAAATGGTGCGTATAATAGAGGATAGAAGAGAAATGGAGATCCGAGATGAACAGAAATGGCGAGAAATATTAGGATGAATAGTAATTGAGGATAGAAGAGGAGAATAGAAATGATCCGAATAGTAATAAGGATGGAAAATGGAGATCGAATAGTAATGAATAGAAGGAAATAGAGAATAGTAATAGAATATAAATGAAATAGTGGTCCGAATAGTAACAGAGGATAGAATAGAAATGGGTGATCCGAATAGAACATAGAATAGAAATGGTGATCCAAATATAATAGAGGATAGAATAAAATGGGAGAATAATAGAGGATAGAATAGAAATGGAGATCCGAATACTACAGAGGATAGAATAAAATGGAATAGTAATAAGGATAGAATAGAAATGGTGATCGAATAGAGGATAGAATAGAAAATGAGATCCGAATAGTAAGAGGGAATACAAATGTTGTTCCAAATAGTAATAAGGATGGAGATCCAATAGTAATAGAGGATAGAATACAAATGTTCCAAATAGTAATAGAGGATAGAATAGAAATATCCGAATAAATGAGAGGATAGAATAAAATGGAGATCCGTAATTAGGATAGAATAGAAAGAGGATAGAATAGAAATGGAGATCGAATAGTAATAGGAGGAATAAAAATGCGATCCGTAATTAATAGAAATAGTGATCGTAAGTAACAGAGGATAGAATAGAAATGGAGATCGAATAGTAATAGAGGATAGAATGAAATGGAGATCCGAATAGTAATAGGAGGGATAGATAGAAAGTAAATCCGAATAGGAATAGAGGAGATAGAAATAGATCCGAATAGTAATAGAGGATAGAATAGAAATGAGATCCGAATAGAGGATAGAATAGAAATGGGAATAGAGGATAGAATAGAAAGTAATAGAGAGGAAAGAATGAAATGGAGATAGTAATACAGGATAGAATAAAATGGTGATCCGAATAGTAATAGGATGAAATAGAAATGGAATCCGGAATAGTAATAGAGGATAGAATAGAAATAGAGATCCAAATAGTAATAGAGGATAGAATAGAAATGGAATCTGAATAAATAGAGGATAGAATAGAAATGGATCCGAATAGTAATAGGGGATAGAATAGAAATGGCGATCCGTATAGTAATAGAAGATAGATTAGAAATAGTATCCGTATAAAATAGAGGATAGAAATATTGATCGAATATAGCATAGAATAGAAATGGAGATCCGAATAGTAATAGAGGATAGAATAGAAATGGAGATCGAATAGTAATAGGGATAGAATAGAAATGGAGATCTGAATAGTAATAGAGGATAGAATAGAAATAGTGATCTGAATGATAATAGAGATAGAATAGAAATGGAGAGAGAATAGTAATAGGATATAATGAAATGGAGATCCAAATAGTAATAGAGGATAGAAAGATCCGTATAGTAATAGAAGATAGAATAGAAATGGTGATCTGTATAGTAACAGAGGATAGAACAGAAATGGGAGATCCGAATAGTTATAGAATAGAATAGAAATGGAGATCCGAATAGTAATAGAGGATAGAATAAAATAGAGATACGAATAGTAATAGAGGATAGAATAGAAATGGAGATCCGAATAAATGATAGAATGAAATGGCGTTCCAAATAGTAATAGAGGATAGAATAGAAATGGGGAATAGTAATAGAGGATAGAATAGAAATGGAGAGAATAATAGAAGATAGAATAGAAATAATGATCCGAAATAGAGGATAGAATAGAAAGGTGATCCTGAATAGTACAGAGGATAGAATAGAAATGGCGAATAGTATTACAGGATAGAATAGAAATGTAGATCCGTAATAGAGACAGGGGAAATGTAGAGAATAGATAGAGGATGGTTAGTGGGAGATCCAAATAGTGGGTAGAAAGAAATGGCGAAGAGGATAGAATAGAAATGGAGATCCGAATAGTAATAGGAGGATAGAATAGAAATGGAATCCTGAATAGTGAAGAAGATAGAATAGAAATAGAATAGTAATAGAGGATAGAAGAGAAATGAGATCCGAATAAATAAAGGATAACAGAAATGGCGGAATAGTAACAGAGGATAGAAACAGAAATGAAGGGGATCGAATAGTAATAGAGGATAGAATAAAATGGTGATCCGAATAGTAATAGAGGAGAATAGAAATGGAGATCCGAATAGTAATAGGGGATAGGAAATGGTGATCCGAATAGTAATAGAGGATAGAAACAGAAATAGATCCGAATAGAGACGATAGAATAGAAATGGTGATCGAATTAAAATAGAGGATAGAAACAGAAATGGCGATCCGAATAGTAACAGAGGATGAAATGGAGATCCGAATAGTAATAGAAGATAGAATAGAAAATGATCCGAATAGTAATAGAGGATAGAAATGGAGATCGAATAGTAATAGGTAGAAATAGAAATGGCGATCCAAATAGTAATAGAGGATAGAAATAGAAATGGGAGGTCGAATAGTAATAGAGGATAGAATAGAAATGGAGATCCGAATAGTAATAGAAGATAGAAGAAATAATAGTAATAGAGGATAGAATAGAAAATGGTGATCTGAATAATAATAGAGGATAGAATAGAAATGGATATCCAAATAGTAATAGAGGATAGAATAGAAATGGTGATCCGAATAGTAATAGAGGATAAATAGAAATGGAGATCCAGGAATAGTAATAGAGGGATAGAATAGAAATGGTGATCCGACAGAGGATAGAATAGAAATGGTGTCCGAATAGTAATAGAGGATAGAATAGAAATGGTGTTCCAAATAGTAATAGAGGATAAAATAAAAATGGAGATCCGTATATAGTAATAGAGATAGAATAGAAATGGAGATCCGAATAGTAATAGAGGATAGTATAGAAATGGAGATAATAGTAATATAGGATAGAATAGAAATGGCGATCGGGAATAGTAGTAGAAATAGAATAGAAATGGGAGATCCAAATAGTAATAGAGGATAGAAAGAAATGGTGATCCGAATAGTAATAGAGGATAGAATAGAAATGGAGATCCGAATAATACAGGAAGAATAGGAAATGGAGAGAATAATAATAGAGATAGAATAGGGAAATGGAGATCAAATAGTAATAGAGGATAGAATAGAAATGGTGTTCCGAATAGTAATAGAGGACAGAATAGAAATGGTAATCCGAATAGTACAGAGGATAGAATAGAAATGGTGATCTGAATAGTAATAGAGGATAGAATAGAAATGGAGATCTGAATAGTAATAGAGGATAGAATAGAAATGGGAGATACAAATAGTAATAGAGGATAGAATAGAAATGGAGATCCGAAATAGGATAGAATAGAAATGAGATCCGAATAGTAATAGAGGATAGAATAGAAAGATCCGAATAGTAATAGAGATAGAATAGAAATGGAGATCCGAATAGTAATAGAGGATAGAATAGAAAATGGTGTTCCAAATAGTAATAGAGGATAGAATAGAAATGGAGATTCCGAATAGTAATAGAGGATAGAATAGAAATAGAGATCCGAATAATAATAGAGGATAAATAGAAATGGAGATCCGAATAGTAGAGATAGAATAGAAATGGCGGAGTAGAAGATAGAATAGAAATGGTGATCCGTATAAATGGAGGATAGAATAGAAATGGCGATAGAATAGTAAAGGATAGAATAGAAATGGAGATCCGAATAGTAATAGAGGACAGAATAGAAAGAGATCCGAATAGTAATAGAGGATAGAATAGAAATGGAGATCCGAATAGTAATAGAGATAGAATAGAAATGGTGATCCGAATAGTAATAGAGGATAGAATACAAATGGTGATCCGAATAGTAATAGAGGATAGAATAGAAATGGTGATCCGAATAGTAATAGAGGATAGAATAGAAATGGAGATCGAATAGTAATAGAGGATAGAATAGAAATGGAGATCCAAATAGTAATAGAGGATAGAATAAAAAATGGTGATCCTATATGGTCATTAACAGAGGATAGAATAGAAATGGGATCCGAATAGTAATAGAGGATAGAATAGAAATTGGTGATCCAAATAGTAATAGAGGATAGAATAGAAATGGAGATCCGAATAGTAATAGAGGATAGAATAGAAATGGTGATCCGAATAGTAATAGAGGATAGAATAGAAATGGTGATCCGAATAGTAATAGAGGATTGAATAGAAGATGATCCGAATAGTAATAGAGGATAGAATAGAAATGGATATCCGAATAGTAATAGAGGATAGAATAAAAAATGAGATACGAATAAATAGAGGATAGAATAGAAATGGAGAGAATAGTAATAGAGGATAGAATATGCGTGTTCTGAAATAGTAGTAGAGGATAGAATAGAAATGGAGATCCTAATAGTAATAGAGTAGAATAGGAAATGGGAGAATCTAATAGAGATAGAATAGAAATAGTGATCGAATAGTAATAGAGGATAGAATAGAAATGGAGATCTGAATAGTAATAGAAGGATAGAATAAAATGGTGATCTGAATAGTAATAGAGGATAGAATAGAAATGAGATCCGAATAGTAATAGAGGATAGAATACGGTTCCAAATAGATAGAGGATAGAATAGAAATGGAGATCCGAAATAATAGAGGATAGAATAGAAACCTTATAGAATAGTAATAGGGGATAGAATATTAAATGGAGAAAAAATAGTAACTAGAGGATAGAATGGAAATGGAGATCCGAATAGTAATCCAGAGGATAGAATAGAAATGGAGATCCGAATAATAATAGAGGAAGAATAGAAATGGCGATCCGAATAGTAATAGAGGATAGAATAAAATGGTGATCCGAATTTTAATAGAGGATAGAATGGAAATGGAGATCCGAATAGTAATAGAGGATAGAATACAAATGGTGATCCGAATAGTAATAGAGGATAGAATAGAAATGAGATCCGAATAGTAATAGAGACAGAATAGAAATGGAGATCTGAATAGTAATAGATAGAATATAAATGGTGATCCGAATAGTAATAGATTTTAGAATAGAAATGGAGATCCGAATAGTTTCAGAGGATAGAATAGAAATGGAGATCCAAATAGTAATAGAGGGTGATCCGAATAGTAATAGAAGATAGAATAGAAATGGAGATCCGAATAGTAATAGAGGATAGAATAGAAATGGTGATCCGAATAGTAATAGAGGATAGAATAGAAAATGGGAGATCCGAATATAATAGAGATAGAATAAAAATGGTGATCCGAATAGTAATAGAGGATAGAATAGAAATGGAGATCCGAATAGTAATAGAGGATAGAATAGAAATGGTGATCCGAATAGTAATAGAGGATAGAATAGAAATGGAGATCCGAATAGTAATAGAAGGATGAACAAGAAATGGTGATCCGAATAGTAATAGAGGATAGAATAGAAATGGTGATCTGAATAGTAATAGAGGATAGAATAGAAATGGAGATCCGAATAGTAATAGAAGATAGAATAGAAATAGAGATCCGAATAGTAATAGAGGATAGAATAGAAATGGAGATCCGAAAGTATTTGGATAGAATAGAAATAGTGATCCGAATAGTAATAGATAGAAATGGAGATCCGAATAGTAATAGAAATAGAAAGAAAGTGATCCGAATAGGGATAGAGGATAGAATAGAAATGGTGATCCGAATAGTAATAGAGGATAGAATAGAAATGGTGATCCGAATAGTAATAGAGGATAGAATAGAAATGGTGATCCGAATAGTAATAGAGGATAGAATAGAAAATGGTGATCGATAGAATAGTAATAGAGGATAGAATAGAAATGGTGATCCGAATAGTGAAGAGGATAGAATAGAAATGGAGATCCGAATAGTAATAGAAGATAGAATAGAAATGGTGATCCGAATAGTAATAGAGGATAAAATAGAAATGGTGATCCGAATAGTAATAGAAGATAGAATAGAAATGGTGATCCGAATAGTAATAGAGGATAGAATAGAAATGGAGATCCGAATAGCAATAGAAGATAGAAATAGAAATGGTGATCCGAATAGTAATAGAGGATAGAATAGAAATGGCGATCCGAATAGCAATAGAGGATAGAATAGAAATGGAGAGGATAGAATAGAAATGGTGGAGATCCGAATAGTAATAGGGGATAGAATAGAAATGGTGATCCGAATAGTAATAGAGGATAGAATAGAAATCAGATCCGAATAGTAATAGAAGATAGAATAGAAATGGTGATCTGAATAGTAATAGAGGATAGAAAATAGAAATGGAGATCCGAAGAAATAGAGGATTTAGAATCCGAGATCCGAATAGTAATAGAAGATAGAATAGAAATGGTGATCCGAATAGTAATAGAGGACAGAATAGAAATGGTGATCCGAATAGTAATAGAAGATAGAATAGAAATGGTGATCCGAATAGTAATAGAGGATAGAACAGAAATGGTGATCCGAATAGTAATAGAGATAGAATAGAAATGGTGATCCGAATAGTAGAGGATAAAAGAAATTGGATCCGAATAGAATAGAATAGAATAGAAATTTACGATCCGAATAGTAATAGAGGATAGAATAGAAATGGAGATCCGAATAGTAATAGAGGATAGAATGGAAATGGTGATCCGAATAGTACAGAGGATAGAATAGAAATGGTGGAATAGAATAGAGGATAGAATAGAAATGGTGATCCGAATAGTAATAGAGGATAGAATAGAAATGGTGATCCGAATAGTAATAGAGGATAGAATAGAAATGGTGATCCGAATAGTAATAGAGGATAGAATAGAAATGGTGATCCGAATAGTAATAGAGGATAGAATAGAAATGGTGATCCGAATAGTAATAGAAGATAGAATAGAAATGGTGATCCGAATAGTAATAGAGGATAGAATAGAAATGGTGATCTGAATAGTAATAGAGGATAGAATAGAAATGGTGATCCGAATAGTAATAGAGGATAGAATAGAAATGGTGATCTGAATAGTAATAGAGGATAGAATAGAAATGGTGATCCGAATAGTAATAGAAGATAGAATAGAAATGGTGATCCGAATAGTAATAGAGGATAGAATAGAAATGGTGATCCGAATAGTAATAGAGGATAGAATAGAAATGGTGATCCGAATAGTAATAGAAGATAGAATAGAAAACAGATCCGAATAGTAATAGAGGATAGAATAGAAATGGGATCCGAATAGTAATAGAGGATAGAATAGAAATGGTGATCCGAATAGTAATAGAGGATAGAAAAAATGATCCGAATAGTAATAGAGGATAGAATAGAAATGGTGATCCGAATAGAGGATAGAATAGAAATGGTGATCCGAATAGTAATAGAGGATAGAATAGAAAAGGGTTGATCCGAATTCGTTTTTCAGTAATAGAGGATAGAATAGAAATGGTGATCTGAATAGTAATAGAGGATAGAATAGAAATGATGATCCGAATAGTAATAGAGGATAGAATAGAAATGGTGATCTGAATAGTAATAGAAGATAGAATAGAAATGGAGGATCCGAATAGTAATAGAGGATAGAATAGAAATAGAGATCCGAATAGTAATAGAGGATAGAATAGAAATTGGTGATCCGAATAGTAATAGAGGATAGAATAGAAATGGTGATCCGAATAGTAATAGAGGATAGAATAGAATAGGAAATGAAATGATCCGAATAGTAATAGAGGATAGAATAGAAATGGTGATCCGAATAGTAATAGAGGATAGAATAGAAATGGTGATCTGAATAGTAATAGAAGATAGAATAGAAATGGAGATCCGAATAGTAATAGAGGATAGAATAGAAATGGTGATCCGAATAGTAATAGAGGATAGAATAGAAATGGTGATCCGAATAGTAATAGAGGATAGAATAGAAATGGAGATCCGAATAGTAATAGAGGATAGAATAGAAATGGTGATCCGAATAGTAATAGAGGATAGAATAGAAATGGTGATCCGAATAGTAATAGAGGATAGAATAGAAATGGTGATCCGAATAGTAATAGAGGATAGAATAGAAATGGTGATCCGAATAGTAATAGAGGATAGAATAGAAATGGTGATCTGAATAGTAATAGAAGATAGAATAGAAATGGTGATCCGAATAGTAATAGAGGATAGAATAGAAATGGTGATCCGAATAGTAATAGAGGATAGAATAGAAATGGTGATCCGAATAGTAATAGAGGATAGAATAGAAATGGAGATCCGAATAGTAATAGAGGATAGAATAGAAATGGGAAAGATCCGAATAGTAATAGAGGATAGAATAGAAATGGAGATCCGAATAGTAATAGAGGATAGAATAGAAATGGTGATCCGAATAGTAATAGAGGATAGAATAGAAATGGTGATCCGAATAGTAATAGAGGATAGAATAGAAATGGTGATCCGAATAGTAATAGAGGATAGAATAGAAATGGTGATCCGAATAGTAATAGAGGATAGAATAGAAATGGAGATCCGAATAATACAGGATAGAATAGAAATGGCGTTCCAAATAGAGGATAGAATAGAAATGGTGATCCGAATAGTAATAGAGGATAGAATAGAAATGCAGATCCGAATAGTAATAGAGGATAGAATAGAAATGAAGATCCGAATAGTAATAGAGGATAGAATAGAAATGCAGATCCGAATAGTAATAGAGGATAGAATAGAAATGGTGATCCAAATAGTAATAGAGGATAGAATAGAAATGGAGATCCGAATAGTAATAGAGGATAGAATAGAAATGGTGATCCAAATAGTAATAGAGGATAGAATAGAAATGGAGATCCGAATAGTAATAGAGGATAGAATAGAAATGGTGATCCGAATAGTAATAGAGGATAGAATAGAAAATGGTGATCCGAATAGTAATAGAGATAGAATAGAAATGGTGATCCGAATAGTAATAGAGGATAGAATAGAAATGGTGGTCCGAATAGTAATAGAGGATAAAATAGAAATGGTAATCCGAATAGCAATAGAGGATAGAATAGAAATGGTGGTCCGAATAGTAATAGAGGATAGAATAGAAATGGCGATCCGAATAGTAATAGAGGATAGAATAGAAATGGTGTTCCGAATAGTAATAGAGGATAGAATAGAAATGGAGATCTGAATAGTAATAGAGGATAGAATAGAAATGGTGATCCGAATAGTAATAGAGGATAGAATAGAAATGGAGATCCGAATAGTAATAGAAGATAGAATAGAAATGATCCGAATAGTAATAGAGGATAGAACAGAAATGGAGATCCGAATAGTTATAGAGGATAGAATAGAAATGGAGATCCGAATAGTAATAGAGGATAGAATAAAAATAGAGATACGAATAGTAATAGAGGATAGAATAGAAATGGAGATCCGAATAGTAATAGAGGATAGAATAGAAATGGCGTTCCAAATAGTAATAGAGGATAGAATAGAAATGGAGATCCGAATAGTAATAGAGGATAGAATAGAAATGGAGATCCGAATAGTAATAGAAGATAGAATAGAAATAATGATCCGAATAGTAATAGAGGATAGAATAGAAATGGTGATCCGAATAGTAATAGAGGATAGAATAGAAATGGAGATCCGAATAGTAATAGAGGATAGAATAGAAAATGATCCGAATAGTAATAGAGGATAGAATAGTAGATCCGAATAGTAATAGAGGATAGAATAGAAATGGAGATCCGAATAGTAATAGGATAGAATAGAAATGGCGTTCCAAATAGTAATAGAGGATAGAATAGAAATGGAGATCCGAATAGTAATAGAGGATAGAATAGAAATGGAGATCCGAATAGTAATAGAAGATAGAATAGAAATAGTGATCCGAATAGTAATAGAGGATAGAATAGAAATGGAGATCCGAATAGTAATAGAGGATAGAACAGAAATGGCGATCCGAATAGTAATAGAGGATAGAACAGAAATGGCGATCCGAATAGTAATAGAGGATAGAACAGAAATGGTGATCCGAATAGTAATAGAGGATAGAATAGAAATGGTGATCCGAATAGTAATAGAGGATAGAATAGAAATGGTGATCCGAATAGTAATAGAGGATAGAACAGAAATGGTGATCCGAATAGTAATAGAGGATAGAATAGAAATGGTGATCCGAATAGTAATAGAGGATAGAATAGAAATGGCGATCCGAATAGTAATAGAGGATAGAATAGAAATGGAGATCCGAATAGTAATAGAAGATAGAATAGAAATGGTGATCCGTATAGTAATAGAGGATAGAATAGAAATGGAGATCCGAATAGTAATAGAGGATAGAACAGAAATGGCGATCCGAATAGTAATAGAGGATAGAATAGAAATGGAGATCCGAATAGTAATAGAGGATAGAATAGAAATGGAGATCCGAATAGTAATAGAAGATAGAATAGAAATAGTGGTCCGTATAGTAATAGAGGATAGAATAGAAATGGTGATCCGAATAATAATAGAGGATAGAATAGAAATGGTGATCCAAATACTAATAGAGGATAGAATAGAAATGGTGATCCGAATAGTAATAGAGGATAGAATAGAAATGGAGATCCGAATAGTAATAGAGGATAGAATAGAAATGGTGATCCGAATAATAATAGAGGATAGAATAGAAATGGTGATCCGAATAGTAAGAGGATAGAATAGAAATGGAGATCCGAATAGTAATAGAGGATAGAATAGAAATGGTGATCCGAATAGTAATAGAGGATAGAATAGAAATGGTGATCCAAATAGTAATAGAGGATAGAATAGAAATGGAGATCCGAATAGTAATAGAGGATAGAATAGAAATGGTGATCCGAATAGTAATAGAGGATAGAATAGAAATG
>CAHIKZ030001203.1:142500-167500 GCA_903632075.3 Acanthosepion pharaonis
AGACAATGAGAAAAAGCCATAAAGATGACGACAGCATATGTATATATATATATATATATATATATATATATATATATATATATAGAGAGAGAGAGAGAGAGAGAGAGAGGAAGATAGGGAGAGAGAGAGTGTGTGTGAGAGCATATAGAAATGTTGATGTGTAAGGAGGCAGGAAAATTGGGAAGGTAGATAATGGTGAGGTGGAGGCAACGATGTTCGGGTTGGGTGGGTGGTTGTGTGTATATCTAAATATCTGGAAAATACTTAGTGGGCTGCCGCATATTGAGGTAATGCACTCGCCTCTTTAGATAGTTTTCTTCGTGAAATTACGAAGTGGCTATTTTCGTACAATTTCACGTCAATTGAATGCGGAAATAAATAATAGTAATTTCTTTGATTGAAAAGTAATTGTACACAAATCTTTGCATAATAATTCATTTCAAAGTTTATAAATCAATTTTTCCTTTCCGTTCGGTCTGAACGTATTGAATGCATTTTGTAATTACCGACAAAGAAACCTGTATTCGACAATACGCACAAACCAACACACAAACCCACATACACACACATACATATATATATATATATATATATATATATATATATATATGATTTAAGAAACAGCAGATATTTTATATACATTGCTCAATATTAAAAATATTAAAATAATATTAAAAATAGAGCATTTATAATATTATATAAAAAGATTACTTAACTTTAATGCCAATCTTTTGTTGTTTTCCCCGACTTCGAAGTTTCTTGATAATTTTTCAAGGGGTTCTGTTTTGTTTTTTTTAAAGCTTCGAAGTCGGGGAAAAAAACAAAAAATTCATATTAAAATTATGTAATCTTTATACACACATACACACACACACAGACACATGTAATAATATTTGCTCTACTATCAGTATTGAGCCCTCTTTTGAATTAATGCTGTGAACGTTAGAATTTTTATATTATTTTTGTTTCGTTATATATTATTTTCTTAATAGCAGTAGGAGTTGCTGTTTTTTAAAACAACTTTGAATTTATCCCCCCTTCCTCTTTTGTCGTATTATTATCTCTTGTTTTCACTTTTCCTCCCCCACCCCTCACTCTTAGATAGCTTAGAAAGGCTTTGCCTAAACCCTTGACCGTTGTTGTGGAAAATAAATTTTTCAGGTTCAGCCATTACTTTAGCACTTAAGCATACTTCACGAAACTGCTATCAACAGGACGTATTGTTTCAATCCGTCAGCTTTTCGCTTTTATTATTTTTCTTTTCTTTTCCTTTTTTGTCAAACAAATGGAAAAAATGCGACTTGCTTTCAAACAGAATTGTTCATAACCATTTTGCTTCTCACCATTCGAAGTGCAATTAAATGCACTGAAACGAAGTTGCATCTTTGTAGTGAGTAAATTTTTTCTGTCTATATGAAAAAAGTATAATATATATATATATATATATATATATATATATATATAAATATAAGAAAGTAAGATATTAGGTTGGTGCAAAAATAATGATGTAATAATGTCGTTTTTGACGTTAAAAATACGTCAAAAAACGACATTATTACGTCATTATTTTTGCACCAACCTAATATCTAATCCGGTGTTCTTATAGATATTTATATTTTTACAAAATAGTGCTCAATGTAAATTTAAAGAGTATTAATATTATAAATTAATTGATTTAAAATATGTTTTTTTTCGCTACACAGTTCTAACCATGTTTCAAAAATGGAAGCTAAAAGCCCCGAATTTAATTTTGTGATTAAATTAAAGACATTTGTTCCATTTCATCCTCAAGCGAATATATATATATATATGAAGAAATACAGTTTTAAGGTATGCTATATTTGTAGGATAAAGTGTTCAATATCAGAGTGGACATGGAAGTCAACACTCATGCTAAACGCAATCATCAGGACACACACACCCACACACAGGCACACACACATATATTCCTTTTAACAGTATTTTCATATATTCTCTTGTCTATCTATCTATCTATCTCTCTCTCTCTCTATATATATATATATATATATATATATATATATATATATATATAGCTAAACCTAGAGAGCCAGACAAACCTACCAAGGTTTCACCTAAGCGGATCGTCAGGGTTTTTTTCTTTGGGCTTTGGACTCGTATGCTAGATGATTATTTTCGGCTAACGTACATGTTCTTGGTTCTTTCTTTTTTATACCTTTTTTTTCCCTTTGGTATTGATTTGATTATTTGCAAATCAACACACCGAAGATTTTCCGAGCGAGTATAATTTCTTATACTATATATATATATATTCCTTATAACGTTTATTTTATTGGATACCCGTGTTTTAAATCGAAGCCCTTTTATTTTAAAACAGTCTGTATTACGTCTACTGCCCAGGGAACTCGAGAAAACTCAATAAAATAAGATGTTCTCTCTGTCTGCACATTTTTCTTCATTAAATTTTCTCGAGTCCATAGGCCGAGGAAAGTAATACACACTCGTTAAAAAAAAAGTTGAGGCGTCTATTTGAAACACGTGCATCCAGTGAATATAGCTATTGAAGGAATAAAAATTTCGGATTTAAAATAAATCTATTAATCTCGAAGTGACGAGTTCGAATTTTAGTCGAGTTCATTACATTTCTTTACGTGTCACTCATAAATATTGAGAAGTAGTAAATCTAAATTCGTGGTAGCCAGTCTAGAAAAAAGTCACTGAATTCAAAACCAGCCTGGAGAGAGTTAGGCTCCGTCAGACTACCATGTCCAAGACACGCCACTCCTACGGTTGCTGCAGTACATGAGGTGCCCCTAATTTGTTACAGGACTTATGATCGTTTTTATATATATATATATATATATATATATATATATATATATATATATGAGCTTCTGTAACCTTGGCAGTCATGTTCCTATTATGAAAATCTCCGATTCATTGCGAACCAACGTACCTAGTTTCTTCTGCAAAACGCGGACCCGCTTCCTGTTGTAGCTCGCTGAATATCTTATTTTATTCCGTTTGTGTTTATGGACATAATTTCCCGCAATGTATGTCTTGAAAATTGCGTTTGAGATTGTCTTAATGATGAAGGGGATGACAAATCTTTCTCATGGTATCTTATCATATATATATATATATATATATATATATATATATATATATATATATATATATATATATATATATATATATATATATATCAAAAGTGTCTAAAAGTTATATGTAAATTTAAAACATTTTTTCACCATTTGAAGTGAGGTCTGATGAACCAGGGAAAAACGACATATCTGGGGAAATAAATTATAACCAATGGACTCTTAAGGTTGTCTGTTTTCTATTTAAATTGAATTAATAATTGCTCTGATTTGACTTTGAGCTCGCTGGATTACATCCTCCTTGGGATTATCCATACGGATTATATATATATATATATATATATATATATATATATGCGTCTTTGTAATTCTGAGAGTGTGTTTGCCTTCTATCCTGTTAAGATGACTGCAACTGTATTTATTTGTGGTTCTTTCTGAATATTACAGCAGGGATTCGCGCGCAAAGAGGCCAATCATATTATCGTAGAAGAGTAGCCAATCAGAAACCTTTGAATTGAATACGTTCTGCGTACTAATAATTACGTCATTTCTCTACAACGACAGATTGGGCGGAACAGGGTGAGGGACTGCCAAATGAATTACCTGCCTGTTATATTCATATTGCTTATACGAGTGATGTTCGTCTCCGCTTAAATACCGATAAAATTTGAAAAGATCCTTTCACGCTGCTACCTGACCTTAAGTCAAAGCCGTCCTTTCAAAAGCCACAAAGACCTCCTAGCACACATTTTTTTTTCACCGCAAAGATTTTGTCTCCCTTTCTATTTTCAGACTATGCTGCTATCAGACTATCGATCGGAAAGTCTGGTAAACGAGGACTAATATCTAGTTTCATTTCTCTTCAAATGTTTTCGTCGTTTTCTGCATATTTCAAATCGACTGACTTGATATGTCGCTCGCAAGATAAGTGTGACGTTCAAGATTATGCTTGGGCCAAATCAAGAGAAGAATAGGAATATTTGTGAAGATCTGTTAACATTTTGTACTCATTTATATACAAAAACGTAACATAAATGACCATCTAAAATAATTAATTGCTGATATAAACTGTATAAAAAAGATTTCTTTAGCATCTGTCTATATTTCTGATATGAGTTATTATATACACTATTTACATTCTTCTGACTATTGTCCTCATCTTTGTTGCCATATTTATCACCTTTCGGCCGTTCTTCAACTGGTTGGAATGTCGAACTGAACCCTCTACTGGGGTAGACTGTTCTAGTTCCACGTGCCATGTCTAATGGATATCATTTATCGCCTGTTAATTCATCTCTCCAATTTCTTCACTGCCATAACTAGTGTTGAAGCTTGGATAAGCATGGAATAATGATAATACAACACAAAATGTACGTAAACAAAATGTATTGAAACAAGGAAAAGGTACACAATATTTACAGTTAGTTTTGGTATATTCTTGGGAAGACTGTTCCTGCAGAATGGGTTGACTTAATCGCAGTCGGGCAGAGTCTCTAGATTGGATCTCTTCTTACTTCTTCCCCCGTCTTCCGGTACCAACCCATATTTATATGGTCGGTACTCCACTATGTAAATTAGGTGGACCGTACCACAACAACTAGGTATTGAACGCACAACTCTTTGGGTCCTGTCAATGCCTTTATCCACTGTGCAATGTGTCCTTAAGGACATCTGTGTATGAATTTCTCGGACTTATAAACTTAATGTCTTCAGCAACCATTTTTTACCAGTGTTTATATTGCAAATTTTGCTCTAATAATTTCATTTTTTTTACCAGAACTCATATTGCAAATTTCGTTGTTATTACTTTTAAGCGAGTGACTCTAGAGAAATTAATTTTTCCTGTATCTTACTCTGGCAGTTAGTCGGATCCTGACTATTTCGAAGATAGTTAACTTGATTAATTTAACGAGCTATGTAATGTCCTATACGATAAAAGCCACAAAGAAATACTAGATAGGTAGACATAAAACCGATTTAACCTTAAGTCAAAACGTTAGAAATTGGTCCAGTACACACTTCTGTTATCTACAGAAGGATGCTAAGGATATTATGGACAGAGCGTGTGAGTAACGATGAGATCATAGAGAGGTTTCAAAGAGGAGGCTTATACTTAATATCAGGAAGAGGCAGCTGAAGTTTCTGCGACACATAATGAGGAAGGAGGGCCTATAGAATCTGATACTCACGGGTCGAATAGAGGGAAAGAGTAACAAGGGAAAACAATGCGTGACATACCTGGTGGACTGAAGCAAGTGGATGACAGAACGTGGTCTAAGGGAGGAAGCAGAGGGAAGGAACCTGTTGAGAGTTGCAAGGGATAGAGGGGGAGTGGAGAGCCATGATCGCCTACGTCCTGAAAAGACATGGCACATAAAAAGAAAAAGAAAGAATACAATTCTGTTAAAAGATACACTAGGCTCAAAAAGTCAATAAAGGCCGAGTTGACTCTTGAGGCAAAAGATAGGCACGTCCTGGGTATGACGATAAACTACATCTGTATCCTGGGTATGACGATAAACTACGTCCAACAGCAAGGAGGTTTTGAGTAGCGTGGAACCACCTTTTAATTTCTGGTGTTAGAGCCCCAGCTATGGGTAAATAGTTAACCCACAAAGTGGACTCAAAACACTATTAATACCAGAAATACATTGTAAAAAATTATTACCAGCAATAAATTTTTGAAGAAAAATTATTACCAGCAATAAATGTTTGAAGAAAACTTACTACCAGCAATGCATTTTTGGAAAAAAAATATTACTAGCAATAAAAATCTTGTTGGCATTAAATAACCCATTGAGGTTGATATGCCACAAAACAAAACAAACTATACACTTTTGGAAAAAAAATATTTCCATCTATATATTTCTGAAAAAAAAAATCAGCTGTACAGTTTTTGAAAAAAACATTATCACAAATAAAATTTTGAAAGAAAAAAATATTAACAGCAATAAAAATTGTCGGCATTAAATGACCCACTGAGGTGTTGATATGCCGTAAAACAAACCAAACCAAAAGATAGGCGTAAGGCCTGCTTACACTTGAGTCGTCACAGTTTGCAGTTGTGTCAAAAGACATGTGTTTACACTTGAGAGAAAAGATAGGCGTTGGCCTTGCTAACACTAGCGTCGTCACATTTTGCAGTTCTGCCAAAGGCAATATACGACCGGTTTATACTTGAGACAAAAGATAGGCGTTGGACATACACTTACACTTGAGAAGTCCTAATTTGCACTTGTGTCAAAAGCTAAACATAAATCCTTTTTACTTTTGAGACAAAACGTAGATGTCAGTCGAGTAAACACTTGGGAAGTCCCAAATTGAAGTTGTCAAATGTAAACATAGGTCGGGGTTATACTTAAGTCAAAAGATAGGCATTGGTCCAGTTTACACTTTGAGTTAAATGTTAGACATATATTTGGCTAATATTTTAATGAAAAAGGTCTGGGTTATAAATGCGTTTGTAAGCATTCAACCGGAACGTGGTCCCTTTTGTTTCGGACAGGAGGTTCTTAATCCTCTGCAAGGGATACGATCGGCGTATTGTAAGCCTTTTCGACAAGTTAATCGATTATAATCATAAGAACAGTGATTGCAATCTTAGAGCGAATGACGAGAAATCCCGCGGGAAATTAACGTGTCCCAATTTTGCAGACTCTGGCAACCGTTCAGGTATTCGCAAAATAAGATTTAAATCTCCTCATCCAAAAAAGAAATTACTTGTGATAAAACCGTAGCTGGGATATATTAACGGATATATTCAAAGGATACGCCAATGATAAACATAACTGAATTATAACACGCATATTAGGAACGACAGGCTCATAGAACACATAATTTAGCATACCATATACAGAATAATTGTTTTCCTTGTCTTTCCAGGCTGTCAGACAAGGAAAAAATAAACTTATCGTATATACTCGCGTATCAGTCGACTTTTGGAGATCTAATTTTGAAGCTAATTTGACTACAGTAAGTGGATATATAGTTTGGTCAACGGCGTAGCCAGAGTCAACAGTACATACGTTAATTTAGTCAGTGATGTGACCCTCTTAAAATTAGAATCAAAATTAGCTCTACAAAAGTCGCATGATATGCGACTATATACGGTATATATTATAATCTGATATCTAGACCAATGATTCCCAATGCAGTGCGCATGCTCCACAGGTGGGGCATGGAAATATTTTGGTGGGGGTAGGCGTAGAATGTGCTCTCTTCGGCTTACTATACCAATAGAATAAGGGGGCAATTCGTCTTACTATACCAACAGAATAAGGGGGCAATTCGTCTTACTATACCAACAGAATAAGGGGGCAATTCGGCTTACTATACCAACAGAATGAGGGGGCAATTCGGCTTACTATACCAACAGAATATGGGGCAATTCGGCTTACTATACCAACAGAATGAGGGGGCAATTTGAGTAGTTTAGTTTTTCCTTCCGCTTGTGCTGTTAGGTGTCGCAGGAAGGCACAGATGTCTGTCAGCGTCAAGTTGAGTGCTCTGGAGGAGAGTTATCTCATGAGCTCTGACAGTGACTGTTACTGAGTCGCTTTTAGTATCTCCTTTTGTTTCCTTGAGCAATTATTTATCCACTGTCGGCCTGCTAAGCCAGTCACAGCTTCACCAGTGCCCCGTTGTTTATAATACCCAGAAATTCATACACAGATATCCTCAAGGACATATGGCACAGTGGATAAAGTCGTTAGTTAGATCCAGTGACAGAACGCAAAGAGTGTGACTTCAATACCTGGCTAAGGCAGTGGGGAACATGGCGAGGGGAATTAACAGGAGATAACTGACATCCATTATATATGGCACGTGCAACTAGAACAGTCTAACCCAACCAGCGAGGGTTCAGTTCGACATTCCAACCACCTGAAGAAGTCCGGAGTGTACAACGGCAGAAACGTTGTGATAAATATCGCAACAAACATTGGGACAGTAGTCCGAACAATGTAAATAGTATCAATAAAGTTCTCGCCATATGTTAAAGGGGTATGATTACTTACCGTGTTTGAAAATCCTTTTTAAGCACGGTTTTTTTTTTCAATGAATAGAAACAAATGCTGTGGTCATTTTGCATGAATGTATCGCATTAGATCAAGGGTCATCAACCTACGGCCCGCGGGCCGGATCCGGCCCGCGAAGGCATTTTGACCGGCCCGCGAGCCTGATTACCAATGACTCTATTTTTAACATGAGAGACGAGGCTTTCGTATTAGACTATCTGCCAGTTATCTTTCATGAGACTTATTTTACCAAGTTGCGTTGCCTACGTTTAATGTCAAATAATGGATACATAATTGTTATGACCCTTGGCTACATTAAAAGACAACAGAAGCGAAAGGAATGATAAAGTGAAAGAGGCCAGGGAGGGACTGAAATGTGAGGTAGCAGAAATCTAAAGACAGTTAAACATAGGCGCATTATACATACATGACTCATGAATGTGTGGATGATACCGCATGTGTATGTACGTAAGTGTATATGTTTGCAACTATTTGTACTCGTATGTATGGGTATGTGTGCTTCGTTTTTGTTTGATGTGTGTGTGTGTGGTTCGTTTATGAAACAATTTTCAATAACAGTTTCAAACCTACACGTCATAATTTCATCCATTTCACTTCGGTTGATTTTTTTCACTTTGAAATATTTTGATGTTCTTTGATGAAAAGTAATTTTTGTTAGTTGTTTTTTTAATTTTAGATTTCCGTTTGTTTTTCTGATTTCTCAATGTTTATTTTCATTATGGTTTTAAATATTTAGGTTGACAGGGGTCTGCATATGTAATTTTCCTTAATTTTTCATTAATGGCCTTCGTCCGGCCCGCGACCCGTCATTATAACACGATCCGGCCCGCGGGGTCGAAGGAGTTGCCGACCTCTGGATTAGATGAACATAGAATGATTTGTGCTTTTCCCTAAGTCGTCTGTTTATTTACGCCAGAGTTCTACTCTGAGAAGGGGAAAAAGAGATGAATTCATACTTTTTTCAATGGTATTTGCGCTTAAGTGAACATAACAAACCTAACTGGAGATAGAACACGCCTCTCCTGTTAACAAATCCCAGCCTAATCGTGTATCTCGGTCAACGTAGAGCGCGTGACGCCCTGGTCTTTGTAGGCATTTTAGAGACCAAATTAATCGCCTTTTAAGATTCCTTCACGTGACTTACAGTAAAATCTTGAATATGTAAGAATTAAATATTACAGGAGTCATCAGAATTTTAGAAATACCAAAGTGGGACATGGCGCAAAATCGGCTGGAAACCGCTGGCCTAGATTAAGAAATCAATGGCCACACAAAGAACAGTAGATCTCACAATTATAATCGAATTGATCTCTTTTAATCTAACTAACGCCTTTATCCACTGTGCCATGTATCCTCGAGAATATCTGTGTTTGAATTTCTGGGGCCTAATGTCTTCAGAAACCATTTTTACCAGTGCTCATATTGCAATTTGTGCTTTTATCATATTAAATCACCATGACATCAAAACTTACAGCACCTCAAGCAATATTTAGGTACTGACCAGGCTCGACGTTGTTTAACTTCGTTGGTCATATAAGAACTAGTGTTTCAACGCGATATGACCATATATAAGCATATATATATATATATATATATATATATATATATATATATATATATATATATATATATATATATGTTTGTTTAAGTAAATGGTCTGTTTATAATAAACAGTATTAACAACATTTACCAGCTTGAATGTCCGAGAAATTTCATAGAAACCAGATGCTTCCTCTGTAGCTAAATGATATAACACGTCAGGTTTTATGATGGTTCCGTGTAGGATACAGGTTCGATTCCTGTCGGAGGACACATATTTTCTATGGAATTTCTCGAACATTCAGGCTGGTAAGTGTTGTTAATACTGTTTATTATAAACACAGCATTTACTTAAATATCTGTATCTATAAATCTAACGTACAAACAGAAAATATATTAAAATAATTTTTAGACTTAGTCCACTTCATAATATATGATGTCATTAGATTATGTTAAGATAGGCTTCGAGCGGATATGAGCGTTCGAGTGAAATCATGGGAAATTTCAAGTTTAAAGGCAGTAATTCGACCTTGCTAACCAGACGCTTCCTCTGTAGCTAACTGATATAGCACATCAGGCTATGAGACGGTTTCCTGTAGGATTTATTTTAAATTCCTGTCAGCGGACACATATTTTCTATGAAATTTCTTGGACTGCCCTTACGTTATTTTTATCGGGAGAAATATTATTATTATTATTATTATTATTATTACATTTGGTATACTTAGGCAGGAAATGTTCTTTAAAATGAATATTAATAAAGACAACAGACATTTTGTTCCCATTTTGCTGATCAACTTTTACAAAATACGAATGATCTTTCTCAGAGAAGGAGAAAAGTCCGTTAGAAATTGTCCAAAGTTCATTTCGAAAGAAATATAGTCCAAGCCTTCGATTTTCATAGAGACAATTGGTGAGTGCTGTGACGTAGTCAAAACATTTTGTGACGCAAATAAATATATATATATATATATATATATATATATATATATATATATATATATATATATATTCAATAATCGTTGGTATATAATCCAGGTGAACCCTAATAATATAAACCTGATCCGCAAAAAGAGCTCAATGTATTTATTATAACAGAGCATATAAATGACATAGAATGGACATTCAAAATTACCTCATTCTAATAATAGCTATATAGGCCCACAAGACTTACTTATAGTATTTTCATTCTTCTCTTTCTTTCTTTTTTCTATTTTTTCATCCTAATTTTCTTGCTATATTATACCTAATTGTAGTTGATAGTCATCAGTTAGATAAGTGCCATACGAGTTACAAACTTGGGAAATCATGACTGACTAGGCAGAAGATTCTTCACGCTGTAGGTTGCCAGTTCATTCTGCAGTAGACTGGCGGTTAACCAAGACTATCTCTCCCAAAGCCCAGTCTGTCTTGCAATTCAACACATTGCTAGAGAGAGAAGAGATGGATCTATACCTTTCCCAGGGGTATTTGCGTGTAAATGAATGTAACGAACTCGACTGGAACTCGAACTCCACTTCTCATTCCGAGCCGATATCCATTACGACATTTAATTGTCATCTGTTGTCCTAACTTCCGACATGAATCATTTTTCTGTTTTCTTTCTTTCATTTTTGTTAGTTTATATCTAGTAGTAGTTGATATAATAGTCATAAGTTGTCCGATTTTTTAGACAAAGTATTTAATCTAAATTTTTGTTTTTCTTTCATTCTAATTTTGTTGCATCTAGCAGTAGATAATATAATACTCATAAGACGTTCGATTTTCTGGAATAAAGTATTTTCTTCATTAGTAATTCATTATTATTTTTTCTTTTATCCTAATTTTGTTTCTAAGTTACACCTAGCAATAGTTGATATAATACTCATAAGGCGTTCGATTTTCTGGAATAAAGTATTTTCTTCATTAGTAATTTATTATTATATTTTCTTTTATCCTAATTTTTTGGTATGTTACACCTTGCAATAATTGATATAATACTCATAAGTCATCCGAATTTTTAGGTGAAAACTTTGTATTTTTATTTATTTTTCCTATTATATTTTTTTAATTCTAAAATATTTTGTATTTTAATTAATTTTGATAATGGATTAATTTAGGGAATGAAAGCCTGTCTCCAGATTGTTTTTGAATATATTTTTTTATAAAAGCTCCTTTTTTTAATTTTCCGATTTGATTCTAAGTGAAACCATAAGATCCCACAAAGACTCATAAAAAGTCATCCGGTCAATTGTCGAAAATAAAAACACATTAATTTTCATGATATTTTCGCTAAATGTATTAACGCCTCATTCTTGAATCGTAAACGGCGAGACTAAAGAAAAAATGACGGGAATGAATTCAGCAAATGTCAAATTTGTCTGACAGATCGAGAAAAATGCATATTCATTAACTGCAATGATTTTAATTAATAGTTTATTTGCTAAATTAATTTGTACCCAGAAGAATGTTCTTATACATTAAATCTTCATCCGCTGTACGTAAAACGATAATTGTAACATTTCTCTTTCAGATATGACTCATTATCATTTTTCATTCTAAATTAGTTGCTATCTTATACCTAGTAGTAGTTGATATAATAGACCTTAAGATGTTCGATTTTCTTATATAAATAGATTTTAGTCTTTTTTCGTTAACTTAACTTTCGATATTGTTTATAACTTGTAGCAACAGTAGATATAATTGTCATAAGTGATCTAAATTTCTTACATGAAACATTTTTATGATTATTAATTTTACTATTTTTCTTTCATCCTATTTTTCGTAGGTTATGATATTACTAGTTGGTGTAACTATAGTAATGTTGTAGCATACCTACGGACGCTAATGGGTATGCCTTCATTCCTTTAAAAACAGTATCGAATGCTGTATGTGTTGGTCAGCGGTTGGAAATTCATTGTGGAATTCACTTGACTTACTTCTAGTAGTTGACTACTGCTTCTGCGCGTCGATGGCGAATCTTATATGTGTTGTTCTTGTCCTAAGTATTATCGTTCGTTACCAACTTTCGTGCGATTATTCTGTTCAGTAAGCTTCCTTAGGTTACAACAAGTAATGTGTCCAATTTTCGGAAAGAAGGCATTTTATTTATTACTAGCGGTAGAACCCGGCGTTGCCCGGGGATGTAACAGTAAGAGATAGATCAAGTATCGACCATCATAAAGACTGAAAAATAAAATTCACAAAGATTATTGTTTAAGGTTGACGGACACGCATGTCTTAATTAGTTTTTTTTGTTATGTTTTTTTTTTTTACGAATTAGTCAATCCCAAACTCAAACAAAAACATTGTTTTCAATCGTTATGAGTCTACCGATTGAATAAAATTTTATTATAAACAATTGTCTTGTAAATGGAATTTTTAAAGCATTCTGAATGTAAAAATAAAGAAAAAAGTGTGCAAGACAATAAGAAACATTACCTGCCAAAAAAAAAGGGAAGTTTTGTTGTAATCGGTTGAAAAATGTAGGAAATCCGATCCCATATATAAATGAACACACACACACACACACACACAACCTGGGTTTTATAAGTATAACTCGATATGAGTTGTCCCCCTTTCATTCTGGCAACAGAATCGTATTTTATCGTGTTTTCAAATTGATTTCGTGCAAGAATAATTGTGTTTTTCCAATTTTTGGCGCTGTCATAACCACCGCAAATTAATTTTACGCAGTCCTGTGAAGTTTTGTTGAAATCGGTTGAAAAATGTAGGAAATACGATCCAATATATAAACGTACAGACACACACATACACACACACACACAACCTGGGTTTTATAATAAGCATGATATTGATTTTTTACTATCTTTTCTTTCATCCTAATTTTGTTGCTATACTATACCAAGTTATAATTGATGTAATAATCATAAGGCGTCCGAATTTCTTACATAATTAATTTTCTTTATTATTAATTATACTATTTTTAATTCTAAATCAATTATGTTAAACATAGTAGCAATTCATATAATAGTTATAAGAAGTTCGATTTTTTTATATAAATAATTTATTAATTCTTTACTATTTTTCTTTCATCTTAATCTTACTGCTATCTTATACCTAGTAGTAGCTGATATAATAGTCATATGTTCGATTTTCTCGTATATAGCGTTTTCTATATTATTAAACATTAACTACATTATTTTCAAATTTGGAAGCAACCATCCATTCGTGATGGCTTATGGCCATATCAGGTTGAAACACCAGTTCTCGTACGATCACCGAAGTTAAGCAACATCAAAACTTCTCAGTACTTAGATGGGTGACCGTTATATTCACTTACGCGCACATATACTTGAGAAAGGTATGAATCCACCTCTTGTCCTCCATCTATGGCTTAATTTGTAAGAATTGTATCTATAAATCATTATTATCGCCCCAAAATTCATAGAATGTAAAAATATTTTCCGGATTTAAATAATCTGCAATAAGCCGTAAAATAAAACAAATCATTCTATCAATCCCATTTGTGCTCGTATTCCGTATATATAGTGAGAGATAGATATAAATTGATTATATATATATATAAATTGATTATATATGTATACTCACATCTATCCAACCATATATATATATATATATATATCCTTCTCCTAGACCAGTTGCCATCCAAGGCTATAGAACCCAGTCTGTCCTGCTATTTTACCCATAGCTGGAGGGAGATGAAGAGGATACATACCTTTCCCAAGGGTATTAGCACGTAAGTGAATGTAGTGGATTCGACTGGAATTCGAACTCGGCTCTGCGATTCCTCAATCCAAGCCGCTAACCACTGCTCCACCGTGCCTCCTACCTGCGGAGGGTCGTTTGGGAACCTTGTGGCATGCATTCGGTGCACGAGGTTTCTGTATTCGTCCCTCCAAAAAGTGTGGCTGGTCCTGCACAAGGCCTTCACCACTATAAACAAATCTCATGTGCCGGTGTCGGGATGTCGGTTTCCTGTGGACTTATCGGCCTGACCCTCATACGTCGAACGCGACGGGAGAGTCGATTATATATATATATATATATATATATATATATATATATATATGCTACTTTTTGTGGGTTGAGTACTTTTTTGAAAGAAAGAGAATTTCTTCGATGATTAAGGCTAAGCTCTTCGCTATGAACCGAGCCCTCTATTAGCCGATAATGCATATATCTTGTATATAATGTGTTAAAAATTCCCTTTCTTCCTAGCGTGTACTGATAGCATAGAGGTGATACCAAGTCGGTCGGGTTTCTATCCCGGCTTGAAGCAATCACATGTCTAGCCACACTGATGAACTGTGATACAGCGAAACAGTCTGTCTGCAGATGACTGTATAAAGGGTGTTTCAATAATTTTAACCGATTTTAAATGTGAATTAAGTTTAAGCGTCTAATGATTTTATTCTTTTTCTTTCAGATTTAACAACTTAAGTCTTTGGCAATTTCAACCATGGAAAGATTAACAATCAAACAAGGTTTTAAAGTTGTATAAACATTTCCTTCCTGATCTCAACCTGATGATCAGAAATGGCTTCATGACATTTTTCCACTGATCATTTTGGAAAAAAAAATATAAAAATAAAACGGAGATCACACATATTTTGTATTGATAAAACCTTTCGTAATGTACGTGCTGTACTTGTGAGTACAGTTTTTTTTTTTTTTTTTTTTTCTTTAAGGCATTTGCTTCCAGGAATCCCTTCAATGAATCTATCGGAAGCTTTCCCAATCAATCCTATGGATCAAACTACAACTGAAATCATTAATGTTCTCATGTGCCACATTTTTCCGATTGTCCACTTCAAGATCCTTGTATTTTAATAGTTTTTGAAGATCTTCACCGATACATTAAAATCTACAGGAAATGCTATGTCAATAAAAAAAAAGAAGCCCATTGTGTTTTTTGTTGTCTTTGATACTCGATGTCTGGCCGATTAGGTTTGAATGTTCTGTCTGTGTGTATTGTAATATCCCATAAAATGGTTATCGCTGTAACTATGTCTTCGTAATATTCATACAGATTTCTTACAGATTCCTTTCCGTAAATGTTGCAGATATTGGCCTACCTTGTCAAATATATTTTTATATTCGGTGAATACTCATGACGTGCAACCTGATAAAAGATGGCCAATTGTTTCCAGATATTCATCCCAGAATCTGCATTTCGGGTTAACACAATATTTCTGTGTGTTTGGTTTCAGCTTTTAATCCTACACTACATAACTACTGATGGCTATAGAATTGCATAGTGTTGTTATTATTATTATTATTATTATTATTATTAACGTTATCATTATCATTATTATTATTGTTATTGTTATTATTATTATTGTTATTATTATTATTGATATTATTATTATTATTATTGTTATTGTTAGTCATTTGAAGACAACTTACTTCATTATAATATTAGTTTTAGTAGTAGTAGTAGTAGCAAAATAGTTGTAGTAATTGAAGGAATTCATTTATTAATTCTATTTAGTGTTTTTATTTTTTACTATTATTTTCTTTTTTTATTTTTATTTTTTTTTATATTTTGGCTCTCTAAAAATGGAACGACGGTTGAGGAAAGAAAATGACCTTATTGGGAGTCGAATTAGAAGAAGAAGAAGAAGAAGAAGAAGAAGAAGAAGAAGAAGAAGAAGAAGAAGAAGAAGAAGAAGGGGGGAGGAGGAGGGGTAGAGGAGGGGGATCCGTAAGGAAAAAGAACAAGCGGAGTGGGCACGGCAGACATAAATGAATTTCGAGAAGGTGAGCGGAGGCCATGGACAGGAATAGAGGAAACCCCGTTCCTATTCTTAAAAAAAAAAAAAAAAAAAAATCAAATAAAATAGAAAGCCCGATCCCGGGGAAATCGCGTTGAATGACGGCTGCAGAGTAGGCAAAAGAAAAGCGTTATTATTCGAAAATGTCGGCTGATGGACCTAATTCGCAAATTAGAGTTACTGAATACAAAGTGCTACGGACGTGAACCCTGCTCTCTACCCACGGCCCTGTGTACATTACAAGTCGGAAGGGGAACAGAGGTCGGAGATTTGGAATCGGAGAAGGGATTAGAGGAACATATGCCGATGTGAAAGACGATGGAAGGGGGATTTTTTTTCTTCTTCTTCTTCATCTTAATAATTACCCTTTAGTACTATTGATATCTTTCATTGTACGGTTTTTTGAACCCGCCCTCATTACTAACGTTTCCACTGCTGTTGATTAACAGGGCGATTGTGATGATGGAAGCACTGACTGTTGTGATGATATGAATGAAGATTGACGCAGGTAGGGATGGAATGGATGGTGACAGTAATATAATAATATTAGCGGTGATGGTGGTAGCAATCATTTACGAGGGAGTGGAATGGTGACAGTAGCGAGAAAATATATCGTCAATGGTGTTACGCCTCTGTGAATAGTAGGGGATAAGATAGTGACAGTGTTGTGACGACAATGACAAGGAAGGAGGTGATGATTGTAGCAGTGATGATGGTTTTGGAGGAGGAGGATGCAGCTTAAAAAGCTGGCTGCTGCTGCTGCTGCTGCTGCTGCTGCTGCTGCTGCTAATGATGATGATGATGATGATGATGATGATGATGATGGAAGGGAAGAAGTGATTCCATTTATAAAATTATGACGGTGATGTTGAATTAGAGGAAAAGATTACAGTTGTAAAAGCCTCATCATCATCATTATCATCATTAAAATTTGAAAATGATGATGATGATGGAGGAGAAAAAGGTATTCCAGCTGTAAAATGATGGTGATTATGGCGATGGAGGGGGAAAAAATCATTAATGATGTAAAATGACGAGGAAGAGAGTAAGGATGGCGAGAAGAGGTCAGATGATGATGATGGAGGGGGTGAAGTGAAAGTGATTACAGTTGTAAAATAAGGAAGACTGTGATGATGGAGGTGACAAAATGATTAAAGTTGTCTATTGATAATGATGGAGGTGGAGGAGGAATGAGGAGAGGAGGGCATTCAAAATTTTACTATGATGATGATGATGATGATGGAGGCGAGAAAGTGATTAGAAATGTAAAATGCTGATGATGCTGATGACTGGGGGGTAGAAAACGATTATAGCTGTAAAATGATGATGATGATGATGGCGGAGATTAGGTCCTTAAAATTTTAAAATGATGATGAAGAGGAGTAGAAAATGATTACAATTGTAAAATTGATGATGATGATGGTAAAAAGTGATTAAAAAAGGTGTAAGTCCTAACAATGATTATTGTGATAGTGGTGATGATAGGGCTGGCTCGAGTTATAAAATACTACGCACGGTGGAGTAATGGATAGCGACTCGGGTTGAGGAATCGGAGAGCCGAGTTCGAATTCCAGTCGAATCCATTATATTCACTTACGTGAATGGGAAAGGTATGAATTCTCTTCTTCTCCCCCTCCCCCATCTATGGGTAAATAGCAGGACAGATTGGGTTCTATAGACTTGGATGGTAACTGGTCTACTGCAGAAAGAAATAGCAACTTGCTACGGGAAAAAAATCTGCGTCGTCAGTCATGTATCTAGGCGTGTATTACGTATTGCGCATAACTGACTGACGCCGAGGAGCAACAAAAGTGAGAGAATAGGAGAAAAATAACTAGTCAAAAATGTTTCTTATAATATATATTCTACCTTGGGTTACGATCAGAACTGGTGGCGGGAGTCGCTTTGAAGTTTAACTGCAAACAAATACAGTTTTTTTTTTTTATTAAGAAATCATTTTCGATTGGCATAGCTACCCATAATGCTTTATTAATATGCTTCGTAACATAATGACGTTTTTAAAGAAATACAGATTTAGAAAGCAAAAGAGAAACTATGACAATATAAACAGGGCGGAAAGTAACGAGAAATTTACTGTTGTGATAGTAAAAAAAAAAAAAAAGTCAAACGGTAGAACAAGAGAGATAACGATTGCGTCTAGCATGAAACAGCCTTTCGACTCTGAGTGTTTTCAATGCTCACTTATATATATATATATATATATATATATATATATATATATATATATATATATATATATATATATATATATATGGACATTAGAATAACTAAAATATTTGATGCATTATTTTAATAAATCGTTCCTAATATATATATATAATCATTAGTGTGGATTTTTAAAAATAAATTCTACACTTGAAAATGAGTTACATAATCTTATCCAATATACAATATAATTCAGGTATTGATAATTCATGAATTTTAAAACAAACAAATATAACTATTTCCATTTCTATGTTTCTTCCAGGATGTCATTGGGTTTGGGAGATTTACAATATGTTGCGACGTAATTGCACTGAATATGAAAAGAATCTGGAAGATATTGGGATGCTTGAACTAACCAACCAAGATGTTATCGATACCCAACCTTCACCACGTGTTCTCAACAGTCACATGTTGTTGGAACACTTACCCCGGGAATTACTGACCAAAAAGACAAAAATTCTCTTCGTAATGCGGAACCCACGCGACATTATCGTATCGTCCTACCATCACATCTTCCAGATGCAAAACTTTTATAAATATGACGGAAACTGGAACGGCTACTTCGATCTCTACATGAAAGGGCAAGGTCAGTATTAATTAAATTGGCATTGTTACGTGTGAATTAAGTTGATTATTTTTTTCTTGTTTTTATTACTTAAACTAATCCAGACTAAGCGCGCCCAATCAATGACTCTGAGAACGATACCGTTGTGAGTTTTAAACTCCTGGTAGGGACACCCTTGGCGGCAAGGTTGAAAACGAGAATCCAGGTTAAGGGCGACCAAAGACGGTGGAACAAGTGGATGACGATTACAACAGATCTCAACGGTTGAATGATCGGATGAAGAGGGCTACGCATTATGGACATGCTACAGAAGGCGCCACTCGAAATTATAACAGAATCAGCGACAGTCCGTTGCAGTTTCATAACTGGATTCTGTACGTCTCATTTCATATGTGTCGCAGAGGAAGATCGTGACATCAAGTGTCTGAGTCAATTCCTGACAAATTGAGGTCGACCTTAATTAAATTCACGCCATCGGCACTTTCTTTTGTTCTGATTTTGTTTCACCTCCAACCTAATCTTGTCGGAAGCAGGTTTTGGCAAAACTCGAAGCTTCTAGTTCTGAACCTGTACGTTGATGGTGAATTTGGTTATCAACGCCATCATCATAACGTAATCGATTATAGAAGAAATTAAATTCTTGTATATGAGATAAAGCCGACGAAACAAAAAAAACTCAATCTTCTTCTATATGCTGTATCTCTTCAGATTCTCCTAATCCTTATTCTGCCAACCATTTACACACGCTTCTTAGGTCGTTGGTTTCCTCTGTCCTTCTTGCCTTCTATATGTCACGTCAGTGTTAAATTCTCCAAGCCTAATTTCTTCATTAGGCTCCCTAGAAATGTCAATTTTCTCTTTTTGATTCTAAGTAGAGAGCAACCTCGGTTCTCGAAAAGTCTCACGTGTCGAACAAATCGTTTTTCGAGCAGAAAATTCGAGATGAAAATGCTTCGGTTATCGAACAACATTGCCGAACCGAGTTAACCCGAACGGAATCATTTCTAAGTCGAGCGCCATGTTGTGTTGTGTCGTGGTTTTCTTTTCCATTTTTATTGTACTGTGACTTTTTTCTGTACATTTATTCCTATTGGAAAAATAATTTCGGTTTACGAACATTTCGGGTTACGAACGGCCTTCAGGAACGAATTAAATTCGTGAACCGAGGTTCCACTGTATTAGTGTACGCTTTGTTTACATTTTCTCTAAAACTTCATCGTTGCTCCCCCACCCATGTTCAATCATTGGTGCTATCAATATCCATCTGGGGAAAAAAGTTTCTGTTGCTTCAAGTCCCTAAATCCACATCTGCATCAAGTGTACTTTGTTCGTCGCATGAATCTATAACGTATGCTTAATCAAATGATTAGCGACCTGTACTTCGTCGCATGTCTTCTTTAATCAGTTTATTTTAACAAAATATGAGAAACGATCCTGTGATCACACTGTCCATCAACATCTTTGATCAAACCATGTCGTTACAAAATGTACAATTTAAAAAATAAATACACTGAAATAGCGAAGAATTGAGTGACACTTTATAAAAAGAATAGGTTTAAAGAAATAAAAAGTTTTCTTAAAAGAACCATTTCATCAATCGGGAAGGGGGATTGGAACGAATATTCCGTACATTACGATGCCATTTAGACGCTCTTATTTTTTTTTTAAATCGTTTGTGAAAAGTTAAAAAGAGTAGGCGAAGAGGTGGTATTTATAGTTGCACTCTTTTGACAACCTTCTTAATAGCTTTAGATCCATTCACAAAAAAATAGTTCAATCTAGAATGTTGAACCCAGTTTTTCTCTCCATTTATTAATTAATGCAGACGGTAAACAGTCACCAATTTGTGAAAGGTGTCTCACTTCGTATAAAACGGTTAAAAGGAAAAGGAAAAAGATTGGAAGTAAGTGAAGAGGGTTTTAAGAACCAGGTCATCGTATAGAAATGAAGGGATATCATTATATATTTTTGGCTTATTATTGATCAAATAAATTTAAGTTTGATACAGGAACAAAATTAGGGGCGAAGATAGGGAGGTTGCGGTCCCCTATTTTCACTAGTAGAAATGACCTCCCTGTCTGCCTTTCTTTAAAAATCATACTTGCAATTCGATTGTGCCGGTCGGAAATATGTAATATGTCGACAAGAACTGCATGTGTATATTTTAGCAGGAGTCTTATGTGCCGTGTCCCTTCAGGACGTAGGCGATCATGGCTCTCCGCTTCTCCCTATCTGTTGTGGAGTGATTTCGCAGTGGAGGCTTGTATTTGTACTAAGTCGGTCCTAAAATAGGTTCGACGTACAAAACGTTAGGAACTTGATATAATAGATATTACGTAGAGTAAATATTCTTGGGGTCACTGATACTTTCGTATTCGACTAACTGTCGTCCGACATCGACTGACTGACTAGTATTTAGTCACCCCCCCACGAGGGTATCATGTGGCACAAGGCCGGTTTAACGTGGGATCTCCGAGCCCGTGGGGTCGGTCAAAAATATACCCTTTGAACCAGTAAAAACGGGTTCAGGGTCAGTTTACCTCCCCGAAAGAGACTCCGCCCTTCGGCGTAGCCTCGTTCTGGTTCCTCCCCGCCTGAAGGCAGAGAGTTCAACCGATCAGCCGGTCGACCGACATTGACAGACTGACGATATTCAGTCCCCCCCCCACCCACACACACACACACACACTGGGGCAGCATGTGGCACAAGGCCGGTTTTTTAATGTGGGATCTCCGAGCCCGTGTGCTCGGCAAAAATATGCCATTGAACCTGTATAAACGGGTTCAGGGTCAGTTTACCTCCCCGAAAGAGAATCCGCCCTTCGGCGTAGCCTCTTTCGGGTTCCTCCCGCTCGAAGGCAGAGAGTTCAACCGATCAGCCGGTCGACTGACTGACTGCCTCAGGTTTCCCTTACTACTCTTACTTATATTAGGTGGGAGGGTCTATTAACTATAGAATAGGGGTGTTTCACCATAACACTATCCCTTGTAGTTCTCAATATGTTTTATCCCTTTGCTACTTCTCCCAGACCATGTTCTGCCATCCACTTGCTTAAGCCCACTAAGCATGCAACGTGTTGCTTTCCCTTGTCTTTTCCTTCCCTCCGTCCGCTATGTGAGTATCAGATATCAGATTCTCCAAGCCCTCTTTTCTCATGACGTGTCCTAGAAATTTCAACTGCCTCTTCCTGGGGTTAAGTATAAGTTTCCTCCTTGTTTTCTTCCTCTCCAAAACCTCATTGTTGCTCACACGCTTGGTCCATGGTAACCCTAGCATCCTTCTGTAGAACCATGCCTCTGTTGCCGTGAGTCTCTTCTTCATCTTTGAGGAGAGGGTCCAGCGTTCACTGCTGTAAAGGAGGACAGATATGACGTAGCAGTTCAATACTTTTTCCTTTGTTACCAACGAAATCCTCCTGTCTCGTAATACTCTGCCTATCTTTTGGAAAGCGTCCTTGGCCATCGCAATACGTCTTCGGATCTCAGCGTCACATTTACCATCCTCTGTCACAACACTTGCCAGATATTGAAATTTCCGCACCTGCTTGAGCTTAGTGTCCCCGACCTGCAACTCGCATTTTGGGCTCATCTTTTTACTGATGACCATGCATTCTGTCTTCTTGTAGTTTATGCTTAGTCCTTTCTCCTTGCTCTCCTTCGCTACCTTCTGTAGGAGGTTTTGTAGTTTCCTTTCTGTGTCTGCTATCAGCACTCTGTCATCTGCGTATCTTATGTTGTTAAGATTGTGGCCGCCAATAATGAATCCTGGTAGGGTTTCCAGTTCGCTCAGAATTGCCTCGCTGTATAGGTTTAATAAGTCCGGTGAGAAGACACATCCTTGCCTTACACCCCTTTCTATTTTTGTATTAGGTTGGTGCAAAAATAATGACGTAATAATGTCGTTTATTGACGTATTTTTTAACGTCAAAACGACATTATTACGTCATTATTTTTGCATCAACCTAATATATGTGCTGAACTTATTCTCTATCTGCATGCAGGCCGTTTGCTGCCAGTATAGGTTCTTGATTATTCTAATATCTTTCCCAAATATATCAAGATTGCTGAGCAGTTCCAACAGATCTTTGTGGCATACTTTGTCAAACGCTTTTACGTAGTCTATAAAACACAGGTGCACTTCCTTCTGCATAGCGATTAAAATGGACGTGCTAAAGTGGCAAGAGGAAAGATTAGCATAAAAGGGGAGGGACAAAAAGTTGTTAATGCCTTTCTAGGGGATTATGGGATAAAATGGTTATTATTGAAATCAAAAACATAATAAGCAAAAAGAAATAGTTCTTAACTGGTTTATCAATCCTCTCTCATCGGAGCCCAATCGAGGACGAGAAATGTGCATTTCGACTAAAATGAAAATCAAAGGTTGGCTTAAGCCTAACACTTATTCCTTCTGCTTGCAGAGGGGTGTCTGTCAGAACATAATATAAAATGATCTTAAAAATCTTCAAGTCAAAATCTGATTTGCTTATATGAACATTGATGGTTGTTTAATAAATGGCCAGCTATCACCAACCCAGTTTTAGTATATATTTGTAGACAAAAACGTATATATATTTCTGGGTTGCTAAAACTATGGAGCCTAATTTATATAAACAAGATAAATACGACAGTCTCGAAGGATGTAAACTTAATTTTGTAGAATTATAACAAACTTATTGCGCAAACCAATCCTTGTCTTATTTCTTGCAAGAATTTTGAATTACTGAACTGTTCTCTTTGTAAAAATCTATATATTAATACGCTTGTCAGGAGAGAATTAGAGAGGGAAATAGAGAGTAAAAAAGAAAGAGGGCGGGACATAGAGTGTAAAAAAGAAAGAGGGAAGGATATAGAGTGTAAAAAAGAAAGAGAGGGTAGCATAAAAAGTAAAACTGAAAGAGAGAGGAAAATAGAGACTAACAGGACGAGAGAGGGAGAGAGTAAAACAGAAAGAGAGGAGGATAGAGAGAGAAAAAAGAAAGAGGGGGGGGACATAGAGTGTAAAAAATAAAGAGAGGGTAGCATAAAAAGTAAAACTGAAAGAGAGAGGAAAATAGTGACTAAAACAGGACGAGAGAAGGACATATAGAGTAAAACAGAAAGAGGGGAGTGAACGAAGAGAGACAAAAAGACAATGCGACACAAAGTGGGATTTATCTATAACACATTTTACATAAAGGCAATACTTTGTAGTGAAGGTTTAAACCATGTTTCGTGACCCACGGACAAATGTGTATCTAAACTGCAAGTGACCTTTTGAAATTAAAATCTCAGAGAGCGATTGATCAGGAGGGTATCTTAACTGAAGATAATTCTGTGTATTGGGGGGTTAAATCATATTTCATGACGTAATCATATGTTGAAGACCTTTTTTTATGTGAGAGTATGTTACTTTTGGCACGGTAATGGATAGCGAGTCGAATTGAGGAATCGGAGAGCCGAGTTCGAATTCCAGTCGAATCCATTACATTCACTTACGTGCTAATACCCTTGGGAAAGGTGTGAAACCTCTTCTTCCTCTCCACAGCTCTGGGTAAATAGCAGGACAGAGCAGGTTCTATAAACTTGGATGGCAACTGGTCTAACGCAGAAAGAAATGGCAACCTCCTACGGGAAAATCTGCCTTATCAGTCACCTATTTAAGCGTGTATCACGCATGACACATAACTGATTGACTGATATTGGAATGGTCACGGGTTGAAAAGTACATTATTAAGAAAATTATTAGTAAAGCCGTGTGTTTAACAAGGGAGATGTACCAGTTTAAACATTGCACGGTACAAGTCGTCACTCTATATTTGCTATCGATATTAAGAATGA
>CAHIKZ030001203.1:172500-207500 GCA_903632075.3 Acanthosepion pharaonis
ACCCATTGAGGTTGATATGCCGTAAAACAAGCCAAACCAAACCAAACCAAAGCCACTAAAATGCATGGGGTTACAGGGTAAGGAAGAATTATGAACAGAAACATTAATGAACATGAAGAGAAAAGAATAATTAGGACAGCAGATAGCGATTGACATTCCATTTAAATTTTTGCACATTAAAGTTGGCTGAAAAGCAAGGAGCCGGAAGGGAGTTCCACAAGCGAGAAGTACGAGAAAAGAAACTGATAGCATAGAACTTACGGTTAAATCTAGCTAGCTCAACTTTAAACTGATGAGATCTTGACACCAGTCTAGTATAGCGCTTAAATCCACAGAGTCTAGTTACCATAGCACAGAACGATATTTATTTCCGCTTCAATACAGAAAATGTGGCGCAAGGCCAAAAAATGGGAAATGGGGAAAAGGACGGTCTTGTTCTGTCTTAACTTTAAACTTAGCTAACCACAAACACTGATCCAAACCTACCACAATATTCCTAACACCAAATCAACACATTTTTACTTACCTTTCTTACTACATTCACCATAATACCTCATTGTCTCTCTTAAAACCCTAACTATTCCCCATATGTACAATTCATTGCCTGGGGGAGGGAAATAAAACAACGAACTCATCCAAATAATTAGCATGAAAGTATTTATTTTAAAAAAAGCCACAGAGAGGCAATTTACGGCGGTGGGTAAGTGACTGAAGCCGAACTGACAGATCAGCGCCAATAATATTGCAGATTACATAAGATACAGAGATCTTCATCATCATCTAACTTCAATACAATATAAGATATTTCCAAATGACATACCTTTCAAGATTTTGACAATCATGACTCTCCACAGCGTCCTTTTGTTTATTACCTGTGAATAAACGTAATGAGAATAGTTTACCTTAATATTCAGCAATGCCAAATCACATTTTCACGATGAGTCAAATAACTTTCTTCGTCATACCCCACCCCCTCCAAAAAAAAAATTTGGTCTGTCCTGCTATTTACCCATAGCTCTGGGGAGGAAGAAGAGAGTCCATATCTTTTCCAAAGGTATTAGCACGTAAGTGAATGTAATGGATTCGACTGGAATTCGAACTACGCTCTCCGATTCCTCAATTCGAGTCGCTATCCATTACTGTTTGGTTTATTTTGTTTTACGGCACATCAACCTCAATGTGTTATTTAATGCCGACAAGATTTTTAGGATAGATTCGTATGAATAAAGTATGTATTCCTCTGTCAAATTAATTTTAACTTTTCTATAAATACGTTCCCGGCAATTGTTCAGATGATTTTTCCTCTTTGGTACCTCGATTTACGAATCTAAGCACAGTTCTAGATTGAAAGCGAGGTCTTAAGATTTTACAGTTGAAATTATTACATGTAACCGTAAGTTATGTGCTAAGTTTCTTTTCCGACACATCTCGCGTGTGGAACGCACTTACGGCTTCTCGGTTTGACTTTAAAAATTTAAATGCAATCTCAGTCGTTATTTTTTGTCTTCTTAATTCCTGTTCTTTTATCATTCTCTCTCTCGCCTTAATAATGTTTTCTGTTTCTCATGTTCTTACATACTCGGTAACACTGTATATTAATAGCTTTATTGCCTTGCTTGGGATGTAAATATTAAAAAAATGTACTACACAAATTTTCTGAATTTAGTCCTAATATTTGTGTGAATTACAAGCATCTGACTGTAAATACTGTCTACTACCTGTAGAAACATTCCACTAGCGCTAGAAACGTTGTACTTGCTAAAGAGACATTCTTCTTGCGGTAAAAACGTTCTACTTGCTATGGGGACATTCTACTTACGGTAAAAACGTTCTACTTGCTATGGAGACATTCTACTTGCAGTAGAAACGTTCTACTTGCTATGGAGACATTCTACTTGCTATGGAGACATTCTACTTGCAGTAGAAACGTTCTACTTGCTATGGAGATATTCTACATTCGGTAGAAACGTTCTACTTGCTGTAGAGACATTCTACTTACTATGGAGACATTCTACTTGCAGTAGAAACGTTCTACTTGCTATGGAGGCATTCTACTTTCGGTAGAAACGTTCTACTTGCTATGGAAGCATTCTACTTTCGGTAGAAACATTCTACTTGCTATGGAGACATTCTACTTGCAGTAGAAACGTTCTACTTGCTATGGAGACATTCTACTTGCGGTAGAAACGTTCTACTTGCTATTTAGACATTCTACTTGCGTTAGAAACGTTCTACTTGCTATAGAAACATTCTACTTGCTGTAGAAACGCTCTACTTGATGTAGAAACGTTCTACTTGCTGTAGAAACTTTCTACTTGATGTTAAAAGGTCCTACTTTCGGGAGAAACGTTCTCCTTGCGGTAGAAACGTATGCGACGATCACAGTATCTGTACAGTGGAAGCGTAGTCAGACTGATTATGAATTCTTTTAAAACGGTCGTACTAAAATGAAACGAAATCCATTTTTTTTTAATTTTTGAAACTTAATAAATTGATTTTTTTTTAATATTGATCGTTTACATATTTTTTTTTTAAATAAAAGATCTTAATTCTATTTCTATTTCCCCTAACATAACTAAATAGGATTACTCAAGACAATATTTAACAAGAAAATGGAGAACTAAATAATATATCGATAATATTTTACATAGGGTATTTTAAACCCCAGATTACTACAGCTGCTATAATACAACTCACTAATAACGGTGTGTTAAAAAGATCATTCTATGTATGTCATAAGACCATACCCAGTGAATAAAAAAATAAGATCTGTTAATGGATGTCACCTTTCTAGCCGATTATAAAATAAAAGGCTGTATCGTGTATGTCGCTTTATATAATAATTGAATTTCCTTGGATTCTAATAGTATTAGTAAATATCTATATATTTACTATACTGACCTTTTTGACCGGAAGTATTGAAGACCTTTGCGTGATTCAGACTGTGTTAAAAAGATCACACTATGTCGGTCATAAGACCATCCCAAGTCATCGTGAATAAAAAATAAGATCTGTTAGTGGATGCAGCCTTTCTAGCCGATATAGGATAAAGTTTTGGATAGTGGGTGTCGCCTTTTTAGTGGATTATTGAAGAAAAGTCTGGATAGTAGATGTCGCCTTTTTAGTGGATTATTGTATAAAAGTCTGGATAGTAGATGTCGACTTTTTAGTGGATTATTTTATAAAAGTCTGAATAGTGGGTGTCGCCTTTTTAGTGGATTATTGAAGAAAAGTCTAAATAGTAGATGTCGCCTTTCTAGTAGATTATTTAAGAAAAGTCTGGATAGTAGATGTCGCCTTTTTATCGGATTACTGAATAAATGCCTGGATAGTGGATGTCGCCTTTTTAGCGGATTATAGGATAAAAGTCAGGATAGTGGATGTTACCTCTCTAGCGGATTATAGGGCAAAGGTCAGCATAGTGGATATCGCCTTTTTAGCGGATTATAGAATAAATGGATGGATCGCTTTATATTATATTTTAATCGTCAATACACATGGAATTTCCAAGGCTTTTGATAGTAAATATCTATATATTTATTATACTGGCCTTTTTGACTAGAAGAATTGAAGACCTTTGCTTGATTCAGACTGGCACAAGTTGTACATATAACTCGAGACTTGTTGCTGCTGTTGTTGTTGCTGCTTTTATTTACTGCTTCCTTCACCCTGACTTCCCCCCCTCCGGCATTTAATACAATTAAAAGAAGAAACAATATTATATATTTATTTTAATTATATTACTTTTAGAATTTTCGCTTTCAATTTATGTGGCTTCTGTAACAACGACATCTATGCCATTTTGTCCTCCTTTCAAGTTGGCGCCATCTTTAAATTAGCATCATGATTTCCATCCACGAAGAAGTTTGTAATACTTTGCTTATTGTTGGAAAGTACATTAGTGAGTCACAGCGACGTAATCTTACTTATTATAAAACGCAGATTGTGTGTGTGTGTGTGTGTGTGTGTGTGTGTGTGTGTGTGTGTGTGTGTGTATTGGATCGGATTTCCTACATTTTTCAACCGATTTCAACAAAACTTCACATGACTGCGTAAAATTACCTTGCGGTGGTTCTAACAGCGACAAAAATTCGAAAAACACAATTGTTTTTGCACGAAATCATTTTGAAAACACGATAAAACACGATTCTGTCGCCAGAATGAAAGGGGGACAACTCATATCGAGGTATACTTATTATAAAACCCAGGCTGTGTGTGTGTGTGTGTGTGTGTGTTCGTTTATATATGGGATCGGATTTCCTACATTTTTCAACCGATTTCAATAAAACTTCACTTTTTTTTTTGGTAGGTAGTGTTTCTTATTGTCTTGCACACTTTTTTTCTTTATTTTTACATTCAGAATGCTTTAAAAATTCCATTTACAAGACAATTGTTTATAATAAAATTCTATTCAATCGATAGACTCATAACGATTGAAAACAATGTTTTTGTTTGAGTTTGGGTTTGACCAATTCGTAAAAAAAAAAAAAAAACTAATTAAGACATGCGTGTCCGTCAACCTTAAACAATAATCTTTGTCAATTTTATTTTTCAGTCTTTATGATGGTCGATACTTGATCTATCTCTTACTGTTACATTCCCGGGCAATGCCGGGCTCTACTGCTAGTACGTTATAAACAGAAAGATCTAAATATAATTTTTCATACTCTTCCTGGATCAACCAGAGCCTTATTGGCGTTCGCTTGTTTCGTTTTGTGTTTAAGTCCCCAGAGGCCATACCAATGGCAATGCTCCTTCTAGAATGGGAAAAGTTTGGTCCGAGGAAGAAACGACGAAGTGGCTCTTGCAATTTTTGTCTCTAGCCCCATGAAGACATAAAACTCCCACTTTACACTCTTACCTTGTACGTCATTTCGTTCGAGTAGACACGCCCACAAATACTCGGTGGGAATAAAGGATGATATTGTTCTTCAATAGATGGCGATTGATAACGTAATTTCCTTTCACACGCGACGGAAATTATGTAATATATGCATATTCTGAAAGGTGATAAAAATTCATTGTGATTTTCTATACGATTCGCGTGTGGATCGTGAATTTTATATGTGTTTTTTTTTTACGTTGAAAATGAAAATGAATGAAAATATGATGCATTTTCGTCATTTGATTCTTTTTTTATTTCCCGATAGGAAAAATGCTTTACAAACAGCGAAAAAGATATGTGCCGTTTATACGGATGGTGCCATAGCTGAGAAGTGCTGTTTGTGAATGGCTCACAAGGTTCAGATATTGAAAATTTTATCTGGAAGACCGAGAAAATTCTGGCGAGTTTGTTGTCGTTGATGACGACCAAATCGAATATTAAAAATAATATTAGTCAAATAACACGAAATATCTCAGAGATTCTTTACACATCTCATATTAAGGTTTTTAAAATCTCTTGAATCTGCGAATCAATTGAATGTTTGGGAATCTCACGGTTTAACGGAAACAATTTAATTGGGGGTATCTCTTCTCTCCATTAATAATCTGGGAGACCCCTATCTGCCTTCTATCAGAATGGCTGATGCTAACCTCCAGGAAAATGACGCTGTGCCTTCTCGGCTGATATGAAGTAGAAAGACTATATTGAATAGATCGTTAGGTCAGCTGCTAAGAAAGTCAGTTCGCTGTGTTGTGCGAGACAGTTTTTCTCTCTAGAATCTATCATGCATATCTATAAGTCTACCATTTGTCCATGCTTAGAATATTGCCGTTACGCAAAGCACCAGACCAAATATGGTCTGGTGCTTCTGCTCTTTACCATGAGCTCTTTGATAAAATCCAAAGAAGAATCAGCAATATTCTTTTGAACATGAGTAGACGTTCATTCCTCGTTTCCTGTTTAAGATTGGCTTTTTGGTTTCTTCTAAAGTCTTCTCATTCTCTTTAACTTTCGAGTAACCCCTTGCGTCTTAGTGACATTATTGCCTTGCTTGAGGGTGAATTTCATAAAAAAAAGAAAAAAAATATAGCCACCTTAATCAACCAGAGGTTGGATGTTACATAGAACGAAATCAAAAAGGAAAAATAACCGTAATCTTTTGAGAGATATAATAATAAATGTTTAAGATGGAGTTTCTATCTCCCTTACTCAAATGTAATAATAATAATAATAATAATAATAATGATAATAAAAACAGTAAAAGAAACTCGATAACAATCATAAAGCTACAGTAAGAGCAAGATTGTTGAAAAAACAGCCGACGCCTAAAAAGATTTGGTGCCGATAATCCTCCCTTTTTCCGCATGACCTACCTTAACATTCTGATTTGAAAATGTGTTAGTAATAGTTGATGCTGCAGAAGTAATAATTATCATATTAATAATTATGATTGCGATTATAATAATTTCTGTTTTGTTATTTGCGAATGTGGCTTTTTATGTCTTCTTTACGGTTTTGTTTCAATTTTGTTGTCGTCCATTTTTTTCTTCTCGATAACATTAAAAAGAATAAGCATCACAAATCTATATGCCGACATTTTTTTTTCAATTTCCCTTTCAAAGAAAAGGGAAAGTATCTTGTTACACGAAATTCATTGAAAAATAATGCAAATATTTGAAAGAGAAATTTTCAATCTAGAAAATTTACTTCCATAATAAGGGAACGGAGAGGAGGCGGCGCATGCGCATTCGAATATTTGTGTCTCTGCACATCTGAGAGTTTGCGTGCATGCGTGTGTATGAGTGTATTTATGTGTCTCTGTATATCGTTTTTAATCATTTAAATTCACTATTAATTCTTAATGTTGTTCATTTTGCTGTGTCTTCTTTTGATGGGGTTATGGCTATAAAAAATGTTCTGTCTTTTGTGCTATGTCTCATTATCTATTTAATATCAGGAGGCATGTTTGGAATTAAATTAAAAGGATTTTAATTCGTGCCTTTTCCCCCTTTTTAAATATGGTTTATTCAATCAGCTCCATTGAGATGAGTTGCAGTTGAAAAACATTAACGAATTTATTACTAACGGATATAGCTCAGTGGAAGAGTACTGGAGAAACAACCTCAAGGTTTGAGATTTCAACTTTATTGATAATTTCATGAAGATCTTCACTCAATATAAAATTATCCCAAAAGGAAATTATCGCTCCAAAATAAAGTGTCCTTATCTTTGCAGATCTGAATATGAAAGTTGAAATGGCCTCAAATCCGTACATGTCATTAATGTTTTTATTATACTTGACATTAGAAATTGCTATGTAAGACTACTCCTGGTTAATTTTTATAAAACTAAATTGATTAATAGTTTAGATAGATAATCCCTTAAGTAATGACATCTATACTTTTTGATAGAGTTAACATTAGAAATTATTATATGAGACTACTTTTACATTATATTTTTCGCTATTGTCCACACTTCCTAGGTATGACGAATAACTACATCCGAGTCCTGGGTATGACGGAGAACTACATCCGAGTCCTGAGTATGACGAAGAACTATATCCGAGTCCGGGGTATGACGAAGAACTACATCCGAGTCCTGGATATGACGAAGAACTACATCCGAGTCCTGGATATGACGAAGAACTACATCCGAGTCCTGGGTATAACGAAGAACTACATCCGAGTCCTGGATATGACGAAGAACTACATCCGAGTCCTGGGTATGACGAAGAACTACATCCGAGTCCGGGGTATGACGAAGAACTACATCCGAGTCCTGGGTATGACGAAGAACTACATCCGAGTCCTAGATATGACGAAGAACTACATCCGAGTCCTGGATATGACGAAGAACTACATCCGAGTCATGGGTATGACGAAGAACTACATCCGAGTCCTGGATATGACGAAGAACTACATCCGAGTCCTAGATATGACGAAGAACTACATCCGAGTCATGGGTATGACGAAGAACTACATCCGAGTCATGGGTATGACGAAGAACTACATCCGAGTCCTGGATATGACGAAGAACTACATCCGAGTCATGGGTATGACGAAGAACTACATCCGAGTCCTGGATATGACGAAGAACTACATCCGAGTCATGGGTATGACGAAGAACTACATCCGAGTCATGGGTATGACGAAGAACTACATCCGAGTCCTGGATATGACGAAGAACTACATCCGAGTCATGGGTATGACGAAGAACTACATCCGAGTCATGGGTATGACGAAGAACTACATCCGAGTCCTATTACCAGCAATGCATTTAAAAAAATATATATTATCAGCTATACATTTTTGAAAAACAAATATTAACAACGAATGAAAATTATTACTAGAGAGATTTTTTGAAGGAAAAAGATATTAACAGAAATAGATTTTTTGAAGGAAAAAATATTGCCTACAATGAAAATTCTGTCGGCATTAAATAACCCATTGAGGTAGATATTCCATAAAACAAACCAAACCAAACCAATTACTATTGTTCACCAATACAAAACCCAAGGACCACCAAAGGTTGAAGGTTACTGAATGAGATTGCTGTAAGGGCGTAGAGTGATAATAAGAAGCGCATATTATGGTTTTATGTAGGGTAGGTCACTGTTAATGCTAGACTGGAAGAGGTTAGTGTTGTAGTGATCGGTGGGTGGACGGACAGTTACGTACTGGACATTTGCGTCCCTAGACAAATGCGTACATCTGATAACTTTTTGAAGTCATCATACTTTCTTTTCTTAAGTGTTGCTAATTGCGAACCAACTTTTAATTGTTCTAAACAAGCAAAAAATAGTTAATGTAAATTTTGAAAGAAAGAAAAACATTTCTTCCAAGAGTTGTTTAATATAGAAATTTGCACGCTAATACCTTTAATTACACTAAACAAGCAGAAAGGTAATTACTATAAATAAGAAAAAAGAGAAAAAAAAATTTTAAAGTAAGAGAAAATTAAGTTAGCATTTTCAGTTCGCTCCAGCATTGCGTGCCACAAGTATCTAATAGATTCTGAATTTTAGAGATTATTTTTTTACTTGAAACCCATGGCTAAGTTCCGAAAATCAAACTGTTATGGAGTGATTTCACAGTGGAGGCTTGTATTTGTACTAAGTCGGTCCTAAAATAGGTTCGACGCACAAAACGTTAGGAACTTCATATAATAGGTATAACGCAGAGAAATCTAGTCGTGGTCGCTGATACTTTAGTATCCGACTAACGGTCGTCCGGCATCGACTCACTGATCAACTCACTTAGCGACTTAGCGACGGTATTTAGTCACCCACCACCACCACAACGTGGGCATCATGTGGCACAAGGCCGGTTTAACGTAAGATCTCCGAGCCCGTGGGCTCGGCCAAAAATATGCCCATTGAACAAGTATAAACGGGTTCAGGGTCGGTTTACCTCCCCGAACGAGACTCCGCCCTTCGGCGTAGCATCATTCGGGGTCCTCCCCGCCCGAAGGCAGAGAGTTCAACCGGTCAGCCGGTCGTCCGACTTCAGACTGAACTCAGACCGACCCACTGAACGACTTTAGCGACTTAGCGACTGACTCGTTACTCTTACTACTCCTACTTATTATAGGTGGGAGAGTCTATTAACTATAGAATAGGTGTGTTCCACTATAACACAAACACTGGTGGAAAAATACTTGTGGACGAGGAAAATTACAACTACCACTATCATAAGAAAAATGCCGATGAAACAAAAACATACTGGCGACGCTGTTAATCTGTGATTGCATTTTAAAAAAAAACAAACTTTTATTTTTTTTATTTTATTCCTTTTATTCCATTTTTAAAAAAATTAAGATTACCACCAATGCTTTTTCAAAATTTATGGTAATTGCCTTTTAAAGCTTAAAAAAATATCAGAGGTCGCAATTATCCAGCGACGCATTTATCTTAAGACGCAAATATTCAGCGACGCAATTGTCCGGGACGCACATGTCCAGAACGCAATTGTCTTAGAGTCTGTTCAATGATGATTTCCTCGGGAAAATGTTCCACAAAGCAGCAGCTCTGATGAAGAAGTTGCCTGAATGGAACTCCCTCTTACCAAAAGAATTCGAAAAGAATGGAGATAGTTTAGTGCTATGCACGTGTCATGCTGGGTCCTAGCTGTGAAGGTCTGAACTGGTGGAACTAAGGAATGTAGCTCGTCTGATCGTTTACAATGGAAATAGTGATAGATTAACAAGAGGCTAACAACGTTTCGTCTGTGGCAAATGAGTTGCAGGATGGAAAACTGTTATAACATACCTATTCTATTGTTAATAGACTCTCCCAGATATAATAAGTAGTAGCAGTAGCAGTCGCCAGGGGGCTCAATGAGTTGAGTGAGTCAGTCGATGTCGGACATTAAAGTATCAACCACCACAACTAGATTGCTGCGTCATTAACTATTATTTCAAGTTCCTAACGTTTTGTACGTCGAACCTAATTTAGGACTGACTTAGTGAAATACAAGCCTCCACCGTGAAAACTACTCTACAACAATATCAATTCAGTAGCGACAATGTCGCCTCGTCGCTTTTTGAACTCTCTCAAGGCTAAACATTGACGACTGGACAGCACAATGGCGACAATACTCTAGCTTTTGTTTGATTTGTCTCTTTTAAAGATAGTGCATGCCAGGAGGAGCCAGGTACATTCTGATGCGATACAATCTTCCAGCTTCTTTATCAGTGGCATGAATATTCATGTTCCACTTGAAGTCTGTAGCGAGCTTTAGCCTAAACAGTCGTTCGAGTTAAGGAGCCTCATTGTGAGAACAACTTGTTCAACAAAATTGAATTTGTTCAACGATAAAGAATTTCCTTCTTTTAGCTTCATATTTGTTTTTGTTTTATTTTTTTTTAAATAAATACGATATAACTTGCAGTATAAAAGTAGACAATAGATGGATCAAAGTTTCTTTTTTTTATACTTTCTTAGATCGATATGATCCTAAGGAAATGAGGCAAGGTTCCCCTCTTGAGTTGTACTACTAGGGACATATGACTTGTTTTCTTTTGTTTTTGTTTTATTTAAAAATATAAGTGAGATAAAACTTGCAGTATCGAAAATAGAAAATAGACAATAGAAAAGCAAATTAACTTTGAACCAGGGTCAAAGTTTCTTTTTTTATACTTTCTTACATCTATATGATCATATGGAAATGATACCTGGGAGGCAAGGCTCCACTCTTGAGTTGTACTACTAGGGACGTATAACTTGTTTTTTTATTTTATTTTTATTTTTTAAATAAGTAAGATAAAACTTGCAGTATCCAAAATAGAAAATGGACAATAGAAAAGCAAAGTGAGTTTGAACCCGAAAAGCAAATTAACTTTGAACCAGGGTCAAAGTTTCTTTTTTTATACTTTCTTAGATCGACATGATCATAAGGAAATGCTAACTAGGGTCAAAGTTTCTTTTTTATACTTTCTTAGATCGACATGATCATAAGGAAATGCTAACTAGGAGGCAAGGCTCCCCTCTTGAGTTGTACTGCTAGGGACGTATGACTTCCTAGATAGTCTGATCTTCGCTGTTTCGTTGTGTCGGCCTCTCACTGCTACATTCCTTCAAGAGTAAGCTCTTGGTTAAGTTTAAGTTCATTTGGCCAGATGGCATCAAGTCACTTAACGTCACTTCAACCACGTCACACAACTGACATAGCATCGCAACGTCATATTCCTTCGTTATGGTAATCTATTGAATAGGTTACTGTTTACGACTGCATTCATAGTCATATCTTGCTATATGGTAATATAAACAACTGGAACAGTGAATTTAAACGTTCTTGAGGACATGAGTGTCTCAGTTGAATTTTAGACTTGATTTATCGATTATATTTCGACAGTCCTTTTATGAAGCCGACATCATTAGCTAACAAAATAGATTTTAAGAAAGAAAGGAGACGAGAAAATCTAAAGTGTTTACGCTATTGTTAAAATAGCGTAAAAAACCTTGACTGGCTCAAGAGACACTCGTGCTAAAGGATTACTGAATTGGACTATTTTAAGGACGTATAATTGTAGATTATGATATGTAGGATAGATAACGGCTGCCCCTAGACTTGAAGAGGTTAAGATTGTATGTGTACGCAATTGGAATCAAAGGAAAGGACATTGCACAACATGGCATCACCATTGTTAGGTTTTCATTATACTGTGTAACGTCCTTTATTTTTTATTTCAGATTCGACAGTTTTTGAATCAACCACGCTAATACCATTTAAATGAAAATATCTCATTTAGACATCTTTTGAGGTCAATGAAGAATGATATTTATATTAAGCATACTCTCAGTATATATTTAATAGGAAACCATAATAATATTACAAGATTTATTGACATACTGAATTATTTGGCCATATGAGCACTATTTCGACGGATAATTTAAAAAACCCTATTAGTCATGGAATCTGTCAAATTTTTATCGTAGCAGATTGGATAGTCGCGCATAAGATATCTTTCCACACAAATTGCCATAAACATCTTGTTTAATGATAGACCAAAGATTTTCAATATGGTTGATATCCGAAGAAGCAGGCGACCATATCATTAACCTTTCACTTTGTATGCCGTAAGAGCCTATAAATGCGTCGTTGACCCTAGCAGAGCGGGAGAGAGTGTTGTCATGCACGTATACCAGAGTCCTTAGAAGTGATAGCGATGTCATCTAGCCATGGATCCAAGACCTCCTTTACAGGATTGCAGTAGGCAGCTGCGACCACTTCAGGCACCATGACTGGACCAATATGTTTGTCTCCAATGATTCCAGCTCACGACATGACTCCTCCACCCTGGTGTTGACGCCGTAAACATTGGTGACGCTCATCTCCAAAACAGACCTAACCATTTGCCCAACGGTCAGGTTCGTCAAGAGTCTCGTCAGAACACAACAAATGTCCAACGGCATGTACTTCTGAGCCCGTTGAAGCCTCAAATTCCTGTGACGGGGCATTAAAGGAGACAGTTCCAAGGAATGTCGCACGGAAACCATGGTCAAGAGAATACGATTTCTGGTGGTTTTTCGGTACATGAGGGAGTCCAGCGGACGGGGAAGTCGTCTCATTTTTTACTTCTATGGCATCCTTCTGGAGGTGTCTTCCCACGAACGTTGACTTTCCCAGACACCATGGCTCGGGACTCAGGGTTGGACATTGGAGATCTGGAAACGGCAATGCAGGACCTGGAAGTGTGGAAAGCTATTTATTGTCAACTGAGTTCCAAACAACCACAGTGGAGTCGAAGGATGATGATGATGATAATGATATTCAAGCTCACTTTTTTCACTCTTTTCAATTCCCAAACATATTTAGATAGCGTAAAGTTGTTTCGACACTTGTGCAGTTTCAAAGATATTTTGTGATTGTAGTAGACATACTCGGATACGAGTGACCAACCATAAGTTATGTTGAACCAGGACTAATTTCCGTTTTATCAACTTATTTTTTCAAACAAATAAATTGCAATTATATTTTATTTCATGATATATTCACCGTTATTTTCCTTGATTTGTTGCCACTTATCAGCCAGCTCTTCGATACTTTTTAAGTAAAATTCCACAGGTCTTCATGCGAAAAATGTTTTGAGAAACTCTTGAATCTGGTTTCAATTAGAAAATGGTTTTTCATACTTATAAACATTAATCATGAAACAGACTGTCCGCTGGGTATTGACTTCAATGTCCACTTTCATATATATATATATATATATATATATATATATATATAGGTTGTTCCAATAACTTGGACCGATTTTAAATGTGAATTAAGTTTAAGCGTCTAATGATTTTTTTTCTTTTTCTCTCAAATTTAACAAATTAATTCTTTGCAAATTTCAACCATGGAAAAATTAACAAACAACATGTTAAAGTTTCAAGAGTGCAATTCAAACAAACTGGATCGGTGGCAGATGTGAAAACACCGTTGCGTACTCGTTTACGCCATTCAGCTGAAAACATTACTGCAGTGCACGGGAATGTGGCTGAAAATCCAGATACCTCTATTCATCATCGCGCGCAGGAATTGAACCTCTCCACAACAACTTTACATCGTTTCCAATTATACTCTCGGTTGGTCGATTATGTTGACCTAAAAAAATGCGCGAAATGTAATTCTGTTTGAATGTCCATTTTCGTAAAGGCTTCGATAACTTTAACACATTGTTTGATTGTTAATCTTTCCATGGTTGAAATTGCCAAAGACTTAAGTTGTTAAATCTGAAAGAAAGAGAAAAAAAATATGAGACGTTTAAACTTAATTCACATTTAAAATCGGTCTAAATTATTGAAACACCCTTTATATAGTCATATACAGACAGACTGTTTCACTGTATCACAGCTAGTATGTGGCTAGACATTCGATTGCTTCAAGCTGGGATAGAAACCCGACCGATTTGACATCACTTCTATGCTATCAGTGAACGCTAGGAAGAAAGGTAATTTTTAACACATTATATACAAGATATATGCATTATTGGCTTATAGAGGGCTCGGTTCATAGCGAAGAGCTTAGCATTAATCATCCAACAAATTCTCTTTCTTCCAAAAGTATTCAACTCATGAAAGGTAGCGTATATATATATATATATATATATATATATATATATAAATAGTCATCCACAGACAAACTGTCTCGTTGTATCACAGCTCATAAGTGTGGCTAGACGTCCGGTTGCCTCTTGCTAGGATCGAAACCAGACTGAATTAGCGTCAGTCAGGGATTCTACTACTAAGCTGTTGGCACACGGTAGGGATGAAGGTGAATTTAAGCGTATTTATTTTTTAGATAAACACAGTGACTGAGAGAACTCGATTCGATTTAAGGAAGAGTCTTGCATTATTAGCCGTAATAGTCATTGTTTAAAAACCCACACTTCTTCCCCAGAGAGCTCAATCGAAATAAATTTTTCAGGAGAATATATATATATATATATATATATATTAAGACATTTTTATGTTTATACATTCTTTTTATAGATACAAATATTCGTCCTCCGGTAAATGTTATAAATACTGTTTATTATAAAACAGAGCATTTACTTAAATATTTGTATCTATAAAAAGAATGTATATACATAAAAATGGCTTAAAATAATTGCCGGACTTTGTCCATTTCATAATATATATATATAGGCACGGTGGAGTAATGGATAGCGGCTTGGATTGAGGAATCGGAGAGCCGAGTTCGAATTCCAGTCAAATCCATTACATTCACTTACGTGCTAATAGTCCTTGGGAAAAGTGTGAATCCTCTTCTTCTCCCTCCAGCTATGGGTAAAATAGCAGGAGAGACTGGGTTCTATAGCCTTGGATGGAAACTGGTCTAGGAGAAGGACAACTCTGAATTCAAAACCTGCGGAGGGTCGTTTGGGACCTTATAGCACGTAGTGCACAAGGTCTTTGTATTCGGCTCTTCAAAAGTGTGGATGGTCCTGCACGAAACCTTCACCACTATAATCAAATCTCATGTGCTGTTGTCGGGCTGTCGGTTTCCTGGGAACTGATTTGCTTGACCCTCATACGTCGAACTCGACGGGAGAGTCGACTGTATATATATATATATATATATATATATATATATATATATATATATATATATATATATATATATGCGCTACAGGCAAAATGTTTAGGACCACCTGCATTTTTTAAAAAAAAAAACACCTTAAAATGAATTTTTTTTTTTTAAAGTAAAAGATAAAATTTCAGTTCCTACAGCGTATTTGATTCTATTTATCAATCTTTCTCCAAGTTCCTCTTGCTGCCAAAAATTTGAGATTTGGTTTCGGCTGTCCACAATACATTTTGCTAAATTATGAATATTTTGTACAAGAAACATTGTATTTTGTTTTCATCATTAACCCCTCAGTAAACTTTTTGAGATTACCAAAATATTCAACTAAGCTCGTAAATGTTAATACAGATTCTAAATTTTAATTCAGCATTGACTAATGTTGTAAGCAAGACATTTGTAACTGTTTCTGTTTAAAGAAAACAAAATACTATTCTATTACGATGTTATTTTCAACTTATTTTTAATTTATTTTTTAATTTTGAAATAATTTGCAGAAAATGTCAAATCAAAGCGGCTAAACATTGAGGTGCGTGAGGGCACAAATTTGAAATTTTATTCAAGGAAGATTACTCTCAAAGAAAGATTGCCAAGAAATTGAAGATTCCTAGACATGGAGTAAAATATTCGTTATAAAGTTATTATGAACCTGGCGCAAATGTTGATAGAATAAGAGCTGGAGTACCAAAAATGACAATTACTGTTGAAGAGAAACATTTGATTATTGAAAGCAAAAGTAATAGAACGAAAACTGCTCAAGAGTTGACAGCTGAACTTAATTCCTCCTGACAGTGTCATTCCCATCTGTGAAAAATCGACTTGGATCAGCGGGGCTCAGGGTGTGCATAGCCGTCAAGGAACCAATACTTGTATTGACAAAAAAGCATAAAATATGGATATTTAAAGAGTCGCAAAATGTATTGTGGACAGACAAGTTCATATTTGAATATTTTGTAGTAAGTGGATAGTGTATATGAGAAGAAAACCAAGAGAAAGACAATATCTAACAACTGACCCACGTAGTCAGATATGGCACATGGCCGAATTTAATGTGGGGTATACGAGCCCGGAGGCTCGGCCAAAAATTCCCCGCAGACCCCGTATAAAACGGTGTCGGGTAGCTGTTTCCCCGAGACGAGATTCTGCCCATCGACATAGACTCGTCTGGATATGCTCTCTGCCCTTCAGGCAAAGAGCTTAAGCAGCCCAGCTGAACATGAATCTCCAACTGCGGGCCGGCAGACCAAAAATCAGGAGAAAGAGTGAATGATGAATGTTTGGTCCCAACAGTTAAGCATGGTAGTGAGTCTGTTAAGCCGCGGAGGAGTTTTGAAGAGAGTAGGCTGAGCATTTTATTAATGAAAAAAGAATGATATCATTTGATTTTACAAAGACATGCTAAACCATCTGATTGACACATCATTAGAAAAACATTCACTTTTCAACAAGACAACGATCCAAAACACTCTTTTAAGTTATGTCAAAATTAACACGAGTCAAAAAAGGACATAATTTTGGAAATTAAGATATAACCACTTCAATCTCATGACCTATTTTCATTGAATTAGTATGGCATGAATTGGATAGGAGATTTCGAAGAGAATGCTCAAAGAGTGAGAGTGAGATATTTCAGTACTTGAAGAATGTTTGGGAAGGTCTGTCATTTACATTTTGTCAAATTTTGGGGGAAGAATGCCAAGAATTTGTAAAACAGTAATTAAGGCAGGTGGTGGTTTTATTGATGAAAACAAAATATGATGCCGTTGTATGGTAATTTTTTATAGTTAAATGCTTATTTTTGTCAAATTTAAAGCAAATATTTTGTTACTGAAATATAACATTTTAAGGCGCTTTTTAAAGAAATGCAGAGTGGACAAACTTTTTCCCATAGTATATATATATATATATATATATATATATATATATATATATATCCAAGTATATAATTGGTATATATGGAATGAATTCCAACAACCAACAATTAATATTCTTAAAAGAGAGCTCAATACAAAGTAGAGCAGATATAATTATTATTTATAAAAAATTATAACATAAGTATGTTATAAAATCACTACAAAAATAGCCATTTTGTTTCAACACACTCGGTGTCTTATCAAGTGATGATGTTGAAGATAAAATAAAACCTTATGTTATAATTTTTTATAAATAATAATTATATATATATATATATATATATAGTTTTTAGTATATCTCACATGATATAAGACTCTCAAATCACTCAAGGCAGTGGGTTACAATCGAAATAGTAACTACAAATGCAAGAGAAGGATTTATTTGTTTGTTTAATGGCATATCAACTCTTTGTGAGTCATTTTATGCTGGAATTTAATTTTCTTGGAAGTAATAAAAATATGATATGTTTGTCTATATCTCTGAAATGAGGTATTATGATTATTTACATTATTTACATTATTCGGACTGTTATCCCCATCTTCATTGTTATATTCACAAGGTTTTGGCCGTTGTACGCTGCACCTAAAGAATGGGCGTACATCGGCCAAAACGTTGCGTATATGTTAATATATGTCAGTCCGAATAATGTAATATATGTTATTCTGCTATTTTTTAATTGCTTTTGTTCATATACATTTGTTTGGACAGAATTACTAGAGTTGGTGATATGTGTTTTTATGTTGGAGTTTTCTTGAAGTTATATTTTAGAATACAGCTTGATTTCTTTAAGAAATTGTAGGATATTACATGGTTTAATATCATAACGTTCTTTCACGTTAGTCGTTTGATATAGTTTAGCGGCGTATCAACACCTCTATGGGTTATTTAATGCCGAAATCTAGATATTTTGAACACAATTTTATGGGCTCAACTAAATATATTTTGAACGTAATTGCATGCCTTCAGTCAAAATTTATTGTTGGTCATTTTTCTATAAATAGGTATTGTTAGTAATTTTTTATATATATATAAATCTATTCTAATATACTTTCATAGGGTTTTGGTTTTGTTTGGGGATTCACTATTTGCCAATAGCTGTGACCCTAACAGCTGTTACCAGCCCGGGTCCAAGAGAACAACGGCAATTAAGAGGTGGATCCACGTTTCTCAGAATGTCCAATCTCCCGATCAGAGGCCTTACTTCCAGATGTCGCTTATCATCCTAAACAGGGCTGTAAGAGAAGGAATTGAGAGGTGGGGTGACAACCAGGATATATAATGACTGTCTCTTAAATGTTTGCTTTTCCACGAAATGAACGTTCTTGGAAGAAAGCTATCTTAAGGAACGCACTTACGCGATGAAACGTTTCGTAAACTGAAATGGCGTAAAGCGAATAAGCAATTACCATTAATTTATACGGAAATTCTTTGAGCGGTCCCAGACTTAAAAAAAAAGGTGAGGTTTTTCGCTGTGACTGAAATTGAGGCAATAGCAGCAAAAAGAAATAACTTGATTTTAACTTGAAAAGGCACGGCGGTTAAATTTCTGAAGAGCAATTAATTAGCCCTTGATTGTCGCTGAATAGCTAGCTGTATCAGCAATGAAAATGCGTGAGGCTATTTGATGAAGCGATGCTCATACCACGCCGTTGTATTTCAAGCTCAATTCCTCAAGCACAGAAGACAACTAAATTCGATGTTCAGTTTTTACCATTGACAATTCGGCTTTTGACTTTCGGCATTGTGTGTGACAAACATGGAAAAAAGAGTTTTTTTTCTTTCTTTCTTTTGTTTGAGAAACATTTAAATTTATTAAAGATTACTTTTATTGCTTTGAGAACCCTAAAAATCCTCTTTGAATTTAGAACCATATAAATTCATTTTCTTAGTTTCGGAACGATACAAATTAATTGTAGTTTTTTTCTTTAATACATTAGAAAGGAGGTTTTCTTAAAAGTGATGTAGCGTAAAACGGACTTAAGAGAAGCGAGTACATGTTTGATTGATTTGAACCTTTTAAAACCCTTTATTCTACATTCAACAACATCACTTGAGAAAACACCAGAAGTGTTGAAACAAAATGGCTATTTTTGTAGTGATTTTATAACATTTTTATGTTATAATTTTCGAATAAATGATTATATATATATATATATATATATATATATATATATATATATATATATATTCTGGCTTGAAGATTGCGTTTACCATGAAATAGACCGTCGCCCTTAAACGCAATCTTTGGGTCTGAATATTTCGTTTAAACATGGAACAGGCTGTCGCCGTTGAGTGTTGAGCTCAATATCTACTTATATATTTAGATACACTCTATCCCTAATATTGAGCACTTTAACCCATAAATATAGCATGCCTTAAAACTATATATATAAAAATATATATATATATATATATATATATATATATAAATAGATAAATATATATGACGATATTAGCTCCCGAAAAATAATTTGGTCGAGCACTGTGGGGAGAAAAACCGCGAATTTGTAAACAGTCACTAATACTGCCGATAATGCAAGACTCCCTAAGCCGGATTGAGTTCTCTGGGTAACTGACGTGTTTATGAAAAAAATAAATACGCAAAAATTCGCCTTTCTCTCCACCGGGCGTCGATAGCATAGGGGTTAGAATCTCCGGCTTGAAGCGATCGGATGTCTAACCACACTGATGAGCTGTGTTACAGCGAAATAGTCTGTCTATGGATGACTATATATATATATATATATATATATATATATATATATATATATATATATATATATATGAACAAGTTGGATAAAAAGAACTGACATGGTCTATCTGTCCAATTCTCTACCGCATTTCTCTGGACAAACTTTTTGAAGACAATGTTTTGTTGCTTTCTGTTCGGCTACGCTCGACCATCTCAGTCACCTTCAAGAACCTATGTGGTGTCTGTGTTGTTGAAATAGTCAGGGTCACGTCCAAAATGTATGTGTTTTTATATATATATATATATATATATATATATATATATATATATATATATATATTTATGTTGTGTATTTAGGTAACAATCCATCCTTTATACATGTTTCCTTAAAGTTGACTGACAAGGTATTGTGATCAAGCTTTTTATTTATTTTTTCCAGCTTTCATATTTGTGATAGCTACTGCAATATTTTGTTAAAGTTGTTCTCAGATTTTTAACAATGTAATGGAGAAATTCCCATGGGTATTTTATAGTCGTGAAACTGTCAAGAACCTTATTCTATCACCAAATTAACAATTATAACCCACATTAAATTAAAAAAAAGAAACAACATAGGAACGTGACATTTTCACAGATTCTGTTAGTATATATCTATATAATAAATGCCAATGTCAGCGTGACACTGTATCACATTTTTCAATTAAAGGGACACAACTCTCTAACTTTCAATAGCTCATCTTCTATATAGTAAATGCCCTATGCACTATGTCACATTATTTCATTTTTAGCCCAAAATATTATACCATTTTCGAATGAAGCCGACTCCGTGAGCAAATTAAAAACATTCCAGGTGCCGGATCCGGACTCGCAATGCTGAAATTTTGGATTTCCAAGTTTTCATGATTGTTTTCGGCGATTTTTTTACGTGATTTTTGGCGACGAATTTTTTTGTGCGATAACAATTTTTATAAATTTGGGTATAATCGAAATTAATTGCGAAATCCAGCTAAAGCCATTCATGAAATAAAAATAATTGTTTGTACGGAAAGTAAAGACCTACGCACATCAAAATGTCTTAAATTAAATAGCACAGAAGAATTATTGTTTGACCTTTAAAAGGTAAGCTTAAATACTTAAATGCAGCGATCAATTGTGAATTCTTCTGTAGTTTATTATTGCCTATCGCATCTACTTCCCCCTATCAATTTTGATGAAGGCCCAATAAAGAGCCCTCCGCAGAAACTAGCTAAAATGCCGCCCGATCTGGCGGTTTTTAAGCTAGTATATACATAAATACGTCCATGATTGCGTCTACTAAAGATTATGTCACGTTTTTAAGCATTGTCTGTCTTCCGAAATTGTTAATTTTTCGTAACTCTCTTCTGTTTTTATCTGATGTTTTCTTTCTCTCTCTCTCCCTCTCTCTTTCTCTCTTACAACACCTCAGTCTCTCTCTTTCATCTATTTACCTCCCTTCCTCTTTCTTCACTTTGCTATACTTCTCTCTCTCTCTTTCCGATGCTGTATCTCACTCCTCTATTCATCACCTGTCACTCGTCTGCCTCGTCTCTGTGCTCCCATCCCCCGCCTCCACTGCCAACTTCAGCTTTTTCTTCAACCTCAATGTCACCCCACTCCCCGTTCCTCGAAATACTCGAAAAACTTCGCTCTCATACCTAGTAATAATTTTACCGGCATTCAACCATATCCGCCAATTATGCTAACAAAATTGCACAAGTCAAAAAAGATAACGACTGGAAAATCAGCGCAGAAAAACTGGTACGCCATTTTGAATCTATTGTCCGCGTTCCGTTGACCTCTCCAATTACATGACGTCGGTAAATTGGCGCCATTTTTCCGCCATTTTCCCTGGTGACACCGGTCGCCATGTTTTCATCGACTCGGCCTTGTTCTCGTGATCTTCGCAACAATGAGACGTGGCTATTATGATATAATCGCTCGGAGGAAATTATTTCTGACAAATAAGGCCCCGAAATGAAGCGAAAAGAATCAGAACGGAGTTACTGGCGGGTTGTTGGGTGAGCGGGTCGAAGTTGTTTTTGGAAATGGTTGGATAAAGACAAAGAGTTGAAAGTAACATTGGGTAATTTGGTACGTCAAAGTATTGTTGTTCTTTCATAAGCTTGTTCTCTTCCCACCTGTCTCTAATTATATTATTAGTTTCATTTTTTTTTTCTTCTGTTTACCTGACTCTTTCTCTAATGTTTTTCTTTCCTTCATTTTCTTAAACAGATATTATTCACCTGCATTATTTTTACTTCGTCGTTGACGTCCATTTTCTTCTCTTTTCATTCACTCTATTTCTTCATTCTCTCGATCTTTCTCAAATGTGTGTCTACTTCTATTTCTTTCCTATTTTTTATCTTCTTTCTCTTTCTCCAACTTCCCCCTCTCTCTCTCTCCCTCTCTCCCTCCCCTCTCTTTCTCGCTTCCTCCTCCTCCCCCTTCCCCTCTCTCTGATCATTTTTAATCTCTTTTTCCTTATATTATCGTTCTCTCTTTCACACATCACCATCTTGTCAAAATCACTTTTTTCTGTCCCTTATGTTTGTGCATAATGGGTAAGTGGCCGAGTGGTTAGGATCCAGTTCGAATCACGCCATAATCGATTTCTCAAGGGATTCAATCATGCGTCAACCTTGGGAAGTGCCTGAGAAAAAAAAAAAAAGCATGTTGACCCGAGCCATGTGAGAGAAATTGTGTAGATGAACATGGCGGCGGCTGCGTTAACACGAAGCCACAAAACATCGCGAACGTGTGTTTGAGCGTACCGCGCATGCTTGGTTGCTCTCACCCCACTCTCTCTCTCTCTCTCTCTCTCTCTCTCTCTCAGGTCTATAGTTATAGTACAGAAATACCCCCCACCTATACCTCCCAGATATACCTCCCACATCATGGTTAAATAAATTAAAAGCTATTTCCGGGAAATAGATATATGTGGGAGGTATTTCTGTCGCACCATGTATAAACCACAGGTTGGCTCTAAGTATGCTGAAGAAACGGGAAGAAACGGTCAACATGTCTGTAGAAAATTCAGAGTCGGGTCGGTGATGATCATGAATCGTTACTAGTATGAATTTGATGTTATTATATGTTACAATCCAGTTTTCCAGTATGCCGCCATTGAGCCGTATATCAAAGGACCAATTACAACATAAAAGCATATTCAATATGTGTTATAGTGGAACACACCTATTCTATAGTTAATAGACTTTCCCACCTATAATAAGTAGAAGTAGTAAGAGTAACGAGTCGGCTCAGTGGTTCGGTCTGAGTTCAGTCTGAAGTCGGACGACCGGCTGACCGGTTGAACTCTCTGCCTTCATTCGGGTTCCTCCCCGCCCGAGGCTACGCCGAGTTTCTTTCGGGGAAGTAAACCGACCCTGAACCCGTTTATACGGGTTTTAAAAGGGGATATTTTTGGCCGAGCCCACGGGTCAGAGATCCCACGTTAAACCGGCCTTGTGCCACATGATGCCCTCGTGGGGGCTGGGGTGACTGAATATCGCTCAGCGGTTCGGTCAGTCAGTCGATGCCGGACGACCGTTAGTCGGATACTAAAGTATCAGCGACCACAACTAGATTACTCTGCGTTATACCTATTATATCAAGTTCCTAACGTTTTGTACGTCGAACCTATTTTAGGACCGACTTAGTACAAATACAAGCCTCCACTGTAAAACCACTCCATAACAATAAAATAAAAATCAATATATTTAAAAAAAAAAAAAATTAAATGACTTGAGATTGAAGGAGGCTTCTGTACGCTTCGGAAACGATTGATATCCGCATCAAATGGTTCTCTTTCATATTGACTATCCTGTTCACGATAGAATCTTTCAACGAATCCTCGGCATTTTGGGGCTGCTGTTTGGTTTCCTTATCGGTAAGGAGAGCTGGTATGCCACGTATTGGCAGTGACATTATCGTGAATTCTTACCTAACCAATTATGAATCACATTCGAGTCTCGAAAGAGGCTTCTGTTCGCTTCGGAAACGATTGCTGCCCGGATTAAACGCTTCGCTTTCATGCTACTATGCCACATACTGGGAGTGACGCGATCGTGAATTCTGAACCAGCCACTTAAGAATCACATTGACAATATATGAGTAGAGTCCTCCTGGAATACGTATGACCCCATCGTTGATCCATGGCTTGTCCAGTTTTACGAAAGGCAAGTCGTGAGCATTAACTTTCAGCGAGAATAAATGGGATAGCATGACTTGAACCTCGTCTTCCACAGACATCACGGACGGCGTGAGATTGGTGTATATCACCGTTGGTGCATCTGTGAAATCCACACGTCGTTCCTGCCGTTTGCTTGGTCAATTTTATGAAGCTGTCGCTATGGTCAGCTGCACAAACGAAGTATTGATTTTCATTTCTCGCGCCAGATTAGACACGGTGATGTTAATTCTCTCAATATGTCGGAGAAAAGGAGAAATGAGAATGCTAAAAGTTAGCACAAGCGGCGTAACACCGCTGAACACCTTACATTTTATGGTCAGCTAAACAATACGCGCGTGCGCGGAAACTCACTTCCGCGCACACTCATCTCCCACACACACACACACATATATATATATATATATATATATATATATATATATATATATATATTATTATTATTATTATTTTAAAATATTTTTTCATCGGGAAACAGAAATTTCAGTGTTTCGGAACTAAAATTATTGTTCCATTTTCAAGCTATATTCAATAAGTTAGAAAAAAAAATGATTTACTTTTGAAAGCGAAGTAGTGTTATATTGAAGAGTTTAAGGAGGAGAGGGAATAAGTTTTCAAAATCTTTTGTGGCTGTTGTCTTATTTGACGAATCCAAAGACAGATCTAAGTTAAGGTAGAAAAGTGAAAATATGTAGGTTAGAGGCTAGATGCGGTTATGTAATTCATGCTTGTCTAGATAAGCCGTCTTTTATCAGACATGTCACCTTTTCTTCCCGTTAAGAAAATAAACATAAGATACATTGAAATAATACAAAGATGTAAACAACAGGTTAATTTGTGCATTTTATTATTTAAATATTTTTTTTTATTTTTATATACTTTAGAACTGTCTTAAAGAACTGTGGATTATTAATCATACTATTCTTTACATTATTTACATTATTCGAACTATTGTCCTCATCGTTGTCGCCATATTTATTACAACGTTTCGGCCGTTGTACGCTCCGGCCTTCCTCAGGTGGTTGGAATGTCGAATTGAACCCTTTATTTCGCTCACTGGGGTAGACTGTTCTAGTTCCACGTGCCATGTTTAATGGATGTCAGTTATCTCCTGTTAATTTCCCTCTGAAAGTTCTCCACTGACTTAACTAGGTATTGAACTTACACTCTAACCAACGTTTTTATCCACTGTGCCATGTGTCCTTGAGAACACATGGCACAGTGGCATATATATATATATATATATATATATATATATATATATATGTGTGTGTGTGTGTGTGTGTGTTTACATGTGTTTGCGTATATATATATATATATCAGGGTGTATGAAAAATATTTTTACAAACTTTGGAGGCGATAAAATTCCATATAAAACTATGCCTGCAAATCCTTTGTTTTCTAGTTATTAAGTTTAAAGTTTACGGTAGACGCTGTGAAATGTACAATCGCAAATGCAATCTGATATCGGCGTGTAGCTTCGCGTCCATTACCATTCACTCGGCCGTATGTAAAACTCATATCTGCCTGCTCATGATATGAATATTAAACGGAACACTTCTCAGTTAACTCACTACTACAAAACGTTAAACATTGAAGATAGACTAGCCACAACAGATGTACACGAGAAACAAATGTAACCTAGCCTACATGACAACACAACGCCATCTACCGTAGGCTTTCTTTAAAATTAATAAGTCAAAAACAAAGGATTGATGAACTTTTGTCCGTATTTTGATGTGAGGAGTCCTCCCCAAAGTTTGTAAAAGTACTTTTGATACACCCTATATATATATATATATATATATATATATATATATAGATAGATAGATAGATAGATAGATAGTGGGCTACAAAAGTAGGTATACAATAAGTATTATATCAATATTGCCAGTATTATAATAGTGGTTCTAAGAATAATTTAACACTAGAATTAATTTAATTCATTAAAATTATTTTTAATACTTTTATTTTCACAATTTTTATGATAATTATATTTATTCAGTTGAGTTACCTCCAGCATATCGCGCCAACCGTCACGGTCATGTATCAAGATCGGAAGGTCATTAGGGAAACATTCTGTGTCATATCATAGCTGGTCAAGATCAGTGGTTGCTGAGCGTCCAATCCTTTTTGTTCCATGGCTAGGTGTCTCGGACAGTTGATCACACGCGCGTTCTTGTTTTCCTTGACAGCAGTGTCCGCCAACATCCATTCTGTATTTTCATATATTCTTAGATATTCTTCAAATTATTCTTAGAATCACTATTATAATACTGGTAATAGTGGTGCAATAGTTACTCTATACCTACTTTTTTGTAGCCAACTATATATATATATATATATATATATATATATATATATATATATATATATATATATATATATATATATATATATATATATATATATATATATATATATATATATATATATATATATATATATATATATATATATATATATATATATATATATATATATAGGTAACTATATTCGTTTGGAAAACCTTCGAATTTTTGATTTGCCATTAATCAAATCAATCTCGAAGGAAAAAGGTTTTAAAAAAGAAAAGAGCTAGAAATATGAAAGTCTGTCGAAAGAAATCGCACAGATACAGGTTTGAAGCCCAAAGAAAAAACCCCGACACGAGTAAACAACTAACTAAAAGAGCTCAATACAACCGTAGAGCAGACCTAGATAAACCTAGTGAGCCAGATAAACCTACCCAGGTTTCACCTAAGCGGATCGTTACATATATAAATATATATATATATATATATATATATATATATATATATATATATTATTAAACTACTAGTAATACTCGGTTGGAAAAAACCTTGATAGCACAATTTGTGAGTCTATCAAAATAAATTGGTACCGAGCAAAAAAATTAGGAAAAAAAGGGAGCCCTGGCGATTCGTTTAGGTGAAACCTAGGTAGGTTGTTCCTGGCTCTTTGGAATTTATTCCATTATATATATATGGTGGATCAAAAATACTATTACAAACTTTTGGGCGAGTTCCTCGCATAAAAACAAGGAAAACGTTCATAAATCCTTCGTTTTTGAGTTATTAATTTTAAGGAAAGTGTACAGTAGATGGCGTTGTGTTACCATGTAGGCTAGGTTACATTTGTCATTCGTGTACATTTGTGGCTAGTCTGTCCTCAAATCTGTATCGGAATAAAGTACCATCTTTATACAATTTATAGGCATTAGAAGACGGTGGCCGAGGTTCAATCGATTCGAAGACATCTAGACTTAGTCATGGCTGTGAACATGCCAGTTTGTACACTTTTGATTTCGGACGTGCAAGAAATGGTTTAACGAATGCTTAGAGTCTCTCTCTCGAATAAGAGTATTCTAGTTTGTGTAGCCCTGATGGTACTTGGTACCTGACTATAAAAAATAATGATTTATCACTATATATTCAAGTTAAGATTTATTTTTTCCTCAGTTATTTATCATTTATTCTGATTGATTTGATTGTTTTTTTAATGGGGTTTCTTTTCGGGTTTTCTCTCTCTTCTTTTTTCTTAACATAGTCTCTCTTCATTTCTCCTCTCATTTTCACACTCTTCTTTCCTCTTTTCATTATCACTCTCTCACTCTTTCTCTTTCTTTCTTTCTCTCTCTCTCTCTCTCTCTCTCTCTCTCTCTCTCTCGCCTCTTTGTTTTTTTAATTCTCTCTCTACAGACAGTTTTGAAACGGATTTAATTCACTTCCAGCGATTTATTAGTTTCGTACAGCTTGAGATCAAATACGAATTATGAGAGAAATGAGTGTGTAGCGCCAACTTTCCAAATAAAAGAGCTTTTTAAGAGATTTAAAAAATTCTCGCCCTTAACGGGTTTCGAACCTCCGCCTCAATTGTCTCAATAATGAAGTTTCTTAGACTGTCACTAGACAACTGTTGGGGCACGAGGTGAGGATCGAACTTAGTGTAGTAGCGAATTTGTTTGCGAGACTCGCTTGATAAACCCCAGGCTACATGAAGGGATTCCTTCCGCTTTTCTTTTCTTTTTTTTTTTTTTTTTTTTTTTTTGCTTATACTTTTGTCGTTTAACCTTTTCTCTTTCCAATGACTGACTCACCTTACCCGAATATCTCTTTCTTTTTTCTATTTTGCTACATTTCTTTACTGCTTTCTTTCTTTCGTTACAGTTTTTTCTTTCTTTACTGCTTTCTTTCTTTTTTTACTGTTTTTCTTTCTCCCTTTCTCCCTTTAATGCTTTTTTCTTGCTTGCATTATTTTCCTACTGCTTTATTTCTTTCTTTCTTCAGAGCGTCTTTTCTTTCATTAATGCTATCTTTCTTTCTTTATCGCTTTCTTCCTTTCTTTACAGCTTTCTTTCTTCCTTTCTCTCTTTAAATACCTTTTCTTGCTTGCTTTCTTTACTTACTGCTTTCTTTCTTTCTTTCTTTCTTTCTTCAGCGCGTCTTTTCTTTCTTTCTTTCCTTATAGCTTTCTTTCTTCCTTTCTCTCTTGAATATTTTTTCGTGCTTGCCTTCCTTCCTTACTGCTTTCTTTCTTTCTTCACTGCGTCTTTTCTTTCTTTAATGTTATCTTTCTTTCTTTAATGCTTTCTTTCTTTCTTTAATGCTTTCTTTCTTTCTTTAATGCTTACTTCCTATCTCTCTTTAATGCTTATTTCGTGCTTTCTTTCTTTACTGATTTCTTTCTTTCTTTCTTTCTTTCTTTCTTTTCTTTCTTCCATTTCTTTCCTTTCTTTTTTTCTTTCTTTTCTTTTGCTTGCTTTCTTTCTCTCTTTAATGCTTATTTCGTTCTTTCTTTCTTTCTTTAATGATTATTTCTTTCTTTCTTTCTTTCTTTCTTTCTTTCTTCCATACGTCTTTTCTTTCTTTAATGCTTTCTTTCTTTCTTTACTACTTACTTCCTATCTCTCTTTAATGCTTATTTCGTGCTTTCTTTCTTTACTGATTTCTTTCTTTCTTTCTTTCTTTCTTTCTTTCTTTCTTCCATACGTCTTTTCTTTCTTTAATGCTTTCTTTCTTTCTTTACTGCTTACTTCCTATCTCTCTTTATTGCTTATTTCGTGCTTTCTTTCTTTACTGATTTCTTTCTTTCTTTCTTTCTTTCTTTTTCTTTCTTTTCTTTCTTTTCTTTTCTTTTAATTTCTTTCTTTCTTTTTTACTGCTTACTTCCTATCTCTCTTTAATGCTTATTTCTTTACTGATTTTCTTTTTCTTTACTGATTTCTTTCTTTCTTTCTTTCTTTCTTTCTTTCTTTCTTTCTTCCATACGTCTTTTCTTTCTTTAATGCTTTCTTTCTTTCTTTAATACTTACTTCCTATCTCTCGTTAATGCTTATTTCGTGCTTTCTTTCTTTCTTTCTTTCTTTCTTTCTTTCTTTCTTTCTTCCCTACGTCTTTTCTTTCTTTAATGCTTTCTTTATTTACTGCTTTCTTTCTTTCTTCTTCATTGCGTCTTTTCTTTAATGCTAGCTTTCTTTCTTTACTGTTATCTTTCTTTCTTTATAGCTTTCTTTCTTTCTTTACTTCTTCTTTCTTCCTTTCTCTCTTTAATGCTTTTTCTTGCTTTCTTTGTTTGTTTGTTTCTTTCTTTCTTTACCGTGTCTTTTCTTTCTTTAATGCTATCTTTCTTTCTTACTGCTTTCCCGCCAGTTTTTATCTCCATCATTCGTCTATCTTCACTTATCGCTTTCCATTCTCTGTTTTCTCTTATATAAATTAAACCATCATGGCCGCCATGCACAATGCAATAGTGTCGACTAGCAAAGGTGTGTGCACAATCCGTGCAATTTCATTGAAGTCAGCATGAAAAATTGCTTTTTCTATTGACAACATAACCAACATCCAAAAATGGGTCCATTTATTTCATTTTTTAAATTTTTCGATGGAAAAAATTATTTACCATGACCTTTGTTTTTTAGGCTTTCGTTTTTATTAAGTTTTTTACGACACTTACCCACTATTTTGTCACTCCTCTCCCTCTCTTACTCTCTATCTATTTCTCTTTCTCTATACCCCTCTCTCTCTCTCTCCCCAGCCAACATTATATTTCTTTTACTCTTTGCGTTGCAGTTTTCCCCTCTTTCCCAATTATATTTTATTTTTTCTCAAATCTTTTATTCCGTTCTCTCTCTCTCTCTCGCTCACTCTCTCACTCTTTCTTTTCTCCTTTTCACTCTCTTTTCTCTCTCTCTCTCTCTCTTTCCCCTTTTCTCGTCTTCTTTTCTCCCTCTCTCCTTTTCTCTCTCCTTCTTAAATTGTAATGTTCTTATTCCTTAATCTCTCCTATCTTCCACTACTTTTGTTATCACTTACTCTATCTCTCTCTCTAAATCTCTCTCACTCCCTCTCTCTCTCTCTAAATCTCTCTCTCACTCCCTCTCTCTCTCTCTAAATCTCTCTCTCACTCCCTCTCTCTCTCTCTAAATCTATCTCTCTCTCTCTCTGTTATTTTTCACTCTTTTTCTTCTCTCTTTTCTTCTCTTTTTTGCGTTTTCATTTTTGTTTCCTTCTCTTTCTCTCTGACTCAGATATGTTTCCTTTTTCATAAAACCAATTTCCCTTACTCCCCCTCTCGATCTTATCAGTCGCTTACTTTCTTCTTTTTTTTTTCTGTTATTCTGTTCCGCCTCCAGTGGGGTGCAATTGGCGTAATTAAATAAGAAATAAGAGAAGCGAGTTCGAATTTGTTTAAATCCACTAAGCAGACAACAGCCGTTTCTTTCTCTCGACATTTTTCGTAGTTTCTTATCTCTTGCTTTGTCTATTGATCTTTCTGGCTATTTCTCTCTAACTATCCAATCTCTCCGAAGTTAATATTCTTCTTTTCACTTTTCCCTCCATCATAACTCTATCTATTGTTCTCTTTACTTTTCTATTCTTTTTATCACTTTCGCTCGTTTCTTAATTTCAAACACCAACTCTCTCAATATATATATATATATATATATATATATATATATATATATATATATGTATGTATTTATAAATATAAAAGTGAACATTGACGTCAACACTTAGAGGTGACAGGCTGTTTCATGCTAGGCGCAATCATCAGGCCATGAGTGTTGAATGTTGTTTTTTTTTCTCGGCTATTTATATATACGTGTCAGTGGTGCATTGTGGGTAATCTATTTTGGCGGTTATTTTGCCGGAAGTGGTTTATATGTTTATTTATTTGGGTTAATTTATTTTGCTTGTTTTTATTTATTTTTATTTTTTATTTTTATTTTTTATTTTTATTTCTTATCTTATTTATTTATTTTTATTTTAAATGGTGTTTTTTTAACGTAGTAAAAGTTTGTTTATATCGCTTATTTAATAGTTTTATTTTGGTTTGGGAAGATAATTAAAGCTATTTATTTAATTTTGGGGTTGATTGCTGTAGATTATTCAAACGTATATACATACATACATATATATATATATATATATATATATATATATATATATATATATATATATATATATATATTTATATGTTGATTGCTTTAGTTTATTCTAATGTATAAACATATATATACATATATATACATATGTATATATATACTTATATAAATAAATATATATATTTATATATGTATACATATATATACATATTTTAAGACATTTTTTTATGTTTATACGTTCTTTTTATAGATACAAATATTCAAGTAAATGCTCTGTTTATAATAAACAGTATTAAACAACAGTTACCGGCCTAAATGTCCGTGAAATTTTCACAGTAAATATTGTTTAATACTGTTTATTATAAACAGAACATTTACTTGAATATTTGTATCTATAAAAGAACGTATAAACTTAAAAAATGTCTTAAAATAATTGTCGGACTTTGTCCATTTCATTATATGTGACGTCATATATACACACACACATATATATATATATATATATATATATATATATATATATATATATATATATATATATATATATATATATATATATATATATATATATATATATATATATATATATATATATATATATATATATATATATATATATATATATATATATATATATATATATATATATATATAGTATATAAAATATCTATGATTTAACCATTTAAGAGAAGACAATACTTACGAATAAAAATGACAATAGGAAAACTGGTAATTGCTGACGCGTTTCGTCCAATGTGGACTTTTTCGTATTTTGCTTTGATAAAGTCCACATTGGACGAAAGGCGTCAGCAATTACTAGTTTTCCTATTGTCATTTTTATTCATATATATATATATATACACACACACACACACATTGTTTGGTGATAAGACCGTGGATTTTTATTATTTTAGCTATTCGTAGAGAGAGGTTTATCTTTATATCTGACAAACTCATGGCCAGTCTAGATATAAAATTTTAACACTTTACACTAATTTTCCTGTTGAAAAATGCTTAAATGTCTTAAAAAGCATTTCAAAAAATCAAATATAAACCTTTATAGATCAACTATAAACGCCAATAAAAAGTCATTTTTTTTCTAAATATGTTTTTGGTATATAATCTATTCGAGTTCATTTAGATTCGTTTTCTTTTTTTATGTTTGCATCACATCTGTGAAGAATACTGAAGCCTTGTAAGAACCTGGAGTCAAATTTACTGATGATAACTTAGCGATTATATGACTTCCTAAACATTTTCGTCTCAATAAATTGTTTTCTCTTTTAATTAGGGTAGCGTTTTTGAAATCAAAATTGTGGTCAATCTCGTTACGGTGAGCAACTAATGCATTTAACGTATTGTTTTGTAAAAGATCCCTTTTGTGTTCATATAATATTTTATTTAAATTCATTGAGGTTTCTCCGATGTATTCCTTGTCGCAATTATTACAGTAATGGAGTAAATTCCCCTTCAAGTTTTAGTTTTATCATTTTTGTTTCGCATTGATTAGGTATTAGACATTGTTGTGACAAATTTTATGTTGAGTTTTGATAAAAATGTTTTCAATTGTATATATATATAAAAATTATATTTTTATCCCATACATATATACAGGCTGCTAGAATATCCTATGTCTACCAACAGGACTCTGCACCATATCACACAAGCAGAATACAATCATGGCTGACTGACAATTTCTGCGACCACATCACCCCACACATCTGGCCACCGAACCCCTAGTCTGCAACCCTCTTCATTATTTTGTGTGGGGCATAGTTGGGCAAGAGTGCGAAAAAGACATAGTGTCTTCTAGCAGTTACCCCCTTAGCCCAGGGCAGTACTACCTCCTCAAGACACTTGATGTAGGCCTCCATGTTGAGTCTGTGGCCCTGTGGGAAGATGAATGGAGGCATAACGTCGCCATCACTACTGATCACTACAAAGACCTTAGTAATCCCCATTATGCTCATCCAACTCTTTCTGAATCCTCTGCACTGTCCTCAAATTGACACCCAAACAGTCTGAAATGTTCGTATTGGGGCTTCTTGTACGGTTGCATGCCGTTTCCAAATTTCGGACAGAGAGAATTGTGTCATGGTGCTCTTTTTCTCACAGATAGTGCCCAACTGAACACAACTGAACTGTGCAGTCGACAAAATAAAATATAAAATGGTTCTAATATAATATATATATATATATATATATATATATATATATATATATATATATATATAATAAGCAAATATATGGATATAGATACGAATTATAAATTATAACATTATTATTTGTCATGTTGTATTGATAATGTTATAATTTATGAATATGTCCTGAAGATGGTTTATTAGACCGAAACGTCCGACGTTGACATATTAACATTAAAACAGTATAAATTGTATATAAGGATTTTTGTTTGTTTTTTCCGTATATTTTTTTATATTCATATATATATATATATATATATATATATATATATATATATACAGAGAGAGAGAGAGAGAGAGAGACCGAAAGGAGTAATGTAAGACATGTTTCTTTAAGTTAAAGGGTTTTGAAGACAGTAGACTGAAGCACCGTGATCAGCTTCGTCAAACTCTGAAGCAGAGACGCCATCAGAATCCTGCTTTATCAAACTTCATCTGTTAGTGTGGCTTTGCCGTCCGCAACAAGGCTGGGCTAGTATCACACTTAAGAACGATCAAATGAAATATGTCTTTCCCTTACCTGATTTTCTCTACAATAGCTCTTGCTAGCATGCATAAAACAAAAGGCACCATCCAATGCTGACCCTCATTTATCGTTCGTGATGGGAGAGTTCACCATATATACACATACAAACACAATAACTACCTATACACAATCAAGTAAATATAACATACGTTGCCTGATATATATATATATATATATATATATATATATATATATATATATATATATATATATATATATAAAGAAAAGAAAGAACAAGATATATAATCCGGTGTTCTTATAGATATTTTTATTTTTACAAAATAGTGCTCAATGTAAATTTACAGAGCTGTGTCTTTAAAACCCAGTAATTTTTAAAAGTTACTCCAAAATTCGCTTGAGGATGAAATGGAACTAATGCTTTTAATTTAATTGCAAAATTAAATTCGAGGCTTTTAGATTCTATTTTTGAAACATGGTTAGAACTGTGTTGCGAAAAAAGCCATATTTTAAATCAATTAATTTATAATATATATATATATATATATATATATATATATTGTTATTTTTAAATTATCTTGTTTAAACGTTATTTTTGATGGTTACTCATATTCGAGTGGAAGTTCTGTTTAGTAATTACACAGTATTTTTTATCCAGC
>CAHIKZ030001203.1:212500-287500 GCA_903632075.3 Acanthosepion pharaonis
CTACCTTTATTTCTCTTCTAGTGTCTCTCACTTTCCTTCTCCGTTTCTCACTCTATTTCTTTCTTATCACGGTATACATATTTTCCATAAATGTAATGCTTATACCTTTTCTCACTTTCTCTCTCTCTCTGTTTCTCTCTCTCTCTCTCTCTGTCTCTCTCTCTCTCTCTCTCTATATATATATATATATATATATATATACACTAATTCTCTTTCATCCTCTCAAACTCTCTCGCTCTCTCTCTCACTCTCTCTCTCACTCTCTCTCACTCTCTCTCTCTCTCTCTCTCTCTCTCTCTCTCTCTCTCTTTCTTACACTTCTGTTTGCTCTCATTTATTTTTCTCTTTTTCCGTTCTCATCTCTTTCCGTTTCTCTTGGACTCTTATTTCTTCCTTTTCACCTCCATCTTTGATACTCTCCTTCAATACACAATGCGCTTCTCAATATTTCCCCTCTCTCTATATATGTTTCTTTCTCACTTTCCTTCTCCCTTTCTCGCGTCCTCTTTGACCTTATCTGCTTCTCAAAATCATTCAAACTCTCTCACTTAATAAATGTTTTATACACTCAATTTACCATACACATCCTCTCTCTCTCTCTCTCTCTCTTTCTTTCTTTCTCAGTCTAACTCCCTCTTTCTTATTTATCTTCTTTTTTTTTTTTTTGGTTTTTCTCTCTCTTCCTCTCCTTCCATTTCCTCTAATCTTATCTTCGATACTCGGTACAACCAAAGAAATAAAGGAAGACGCCACTTTTGATATTACGACAGAGAACCCGCCGCCCTCCATTATTCCTACTCCTCCCACCTGCCCCACAACGTCGACATTGCTTCAATTTACTTTGACTCGATTATAATATCACCATTATCCCCAAATTGACAGTTTCCGACCCAGGCTTTTCCACTCGTGTTTTGTTTTCTCTTGTTTTACGATGCTTTCCTCCATTTTTATTTCTCTTTCTTTTTCCAGCCCCCCACCCGATTTATCAATTTATTTCCTACGTATTTTTGCAGATAAATGTTGAACCTCAATTTGGTCTCATCGCTAAAAATCTTCTTTTCAACGATCCTTTCAGGTTTTTCTAGCTTTTTACGTCCTCTGAATACCGGAGAGTTCCTCCCCAAAGCTCTCAATATATTATTATTACTGATGACAGGAATAATTTAGCTAATTCCATGACTGCGGCTTCTTTTAAAGAACAATTGTCTAATGGCGTGGGGAGAAGCGGGAGACGGCGGATTTTCGCGGGAAAAAAATTAATAACAAAATTTCTTAAATAACAGAAAAGTGAAAAATAAGTTAAAAATGAAAAGATAGATTTCCAGTGAAATAACGTTGACGTTCGTGTTGCTTTTGTGGCTGGGTTTTAGAGCAGCATGTCGTTCTATCAGTGAAGGACTTTTAAAAGATTTAGAATCCTTGAGTAGCGAAAGCATTCTTGCAATATTGAGCCTTTTATTGAGCATGAAAAATGCCGAAGCATTCTCAAATTACAGGTTTTGACCGTGTTTTAGCAAATCCTGAAAAACAACATTTAGTATGTAATTCATGCATTTAAAAAAAAAAAAAGGCAAAAACTTTATTAAGTAGATTTGTATTTACTCACCCCCAACCACGAGGTCAGGTTGTGACACAAAGTCGGTTTAATGTGAGGAGCCCGAGCGCGCTCACCCGGGCTAGGAACAAAAATTGCCCGAGCACCAGCAACTGTCGGTTGCTCTGGCCTCGGTGCGAGCACTGATCACTCTCTCTAGTGCTATGAGATGGCGCGGCCCTGGGAAGCTGTTCCCCACGACCGGGCACCTCTCAGTATAATTTTCCTCAGTTGCGACTCTATCCTTTGACGGAGCCGCCTCTGAGCGCATTCTGACCCAAAGCAGAGGTGCAATTGAGAGATGATAAATAGGGTATTACAAACTACTCGAGTAAGTAATTTACACACTATCCTTATTAAGTAGATAAACAGGTTTTGAAATACTTTTGACACATATACATGACGCTTTCTCGTTTTCCATATACCTAAATTATTATTATAAACTATAATTTTGCAAAAGTGAAAATTTCACTGAAATATGTCGGAAAATGTCTAGATTTTCATCTGAAATCAAGAAAATACGGACTTTAAAAATACACGCAAAATATGAAAAAAAAAAGATCAGTCAGTTATGTGCCATGCGTAATACACACGTAGGCGATCATGTATCTTTCGATATATGACTGACGCAGTAGGTTGCCATTTCTTTCTACGGTAGCCCAGTTGCCATTCAATGCTATAGAACCCAATCTGTCCTGCTATTTACCATATGAGCGAGAAGAGGATTCATACTTTTCCCAAGGATATTAGCACGTAAGTGAATGTAATGGATTCGACTTGAATTCGAACTCCGCTCTCAAAAGAAGATACCAGTTTGAAATACCACCATAAGGATATGGGTTAGTTAATAATAATAACCACTGAGACGCAAGGAGTTAAATGAATGTGAAAGAGGCGGAGAATACTTTAATGAGAAGTGGGAAGAAAGGATAATAAAAGAACAGGTTTCAGAAAGACAATTTGATTTGGTTTGGTTCGTTTTACGACATATCAACCTCAATGGGTTATTTAATACCGTCAAGAATTTTGTTGTCGTAATATTTGTTTTTTTCTTTTTCAAAAATGTATAGCTGGTAATATTTTTTTCCCAAAAATGTCTTGCTGGTAATATATTTTTTTTTACAAAGTATTTCGGCTATTAAGACCTATTTTTACATTTTCATAGTGTTTTGACCCCAGTTTGGGGGTTAACTATCTACCCATAGCTGGGACCCTAACAGGTGCTACCACCCCGGGTCAGGGTGGACCTGGGAACACCAGCAATTAAGAGGTGGTTCCACCCTCCTCAAAACCTCCTGGTCAGAGGCCTTGCTGCCGGATGTAGTTTATCGTCTTACCCAGGACACGGATGTAGTTTATCGTTATACCAAAGACGGTCAGAAAGATAGAAGATGACAATTGGCGTTACATTTAAAGTTTGAAAGAGTGTGGGTAACAGTAAGCAAAAAAAATCGGAAGGAATTTCCACGGGTGAAAGGTGCGAGAAAAGAAACTATTAGAATAGAACATATCTAGGTAGTTCAGCAGTAAAACGGGTCGAACAGGAATAGAAGTTTATCCCCTGTTTCCTGTTTAGGATTGGATTTTCACTTCCTTCGAAAGTCTGTTTCAGCTATATACTCCTAACTCTTATCCTTTCTTACGTTAATCTTAAGCAACTTCACACTGTAATCCTCTACCTTGAGTGGCTCTTGGGCCTTACCATTCTTGTTACGCTTTAATTTATGCAGTCGAAGTACCAAAGAGAAAATGTCATCAAAACAATTGCCATGTGATTCTGTGCATATTCTCCTCCATTTTCATTGCACTTAAACCAGATACTCCAGGCGTTCGTTTAAACTGGGGCCTTCTTTCTCTTCATATATCTAAACTATAATTAAAATCTATAACTTTGGAAAGTGAGTATTTCACTGAATTATGTTGGGAAATTTCCAAGGTTTAGCTGAAATTAAAAAAAACATAAAGCAAAATAGTTACAATGTTTCATAAAAAGCGACGGCCTCAGTTTAAAATAGCAATACGAGACTTTTGAGTTTCTTATATTGAAACTGGAATAATTTTTGTTTTAAATTTTCTCTTACATAACCGTACATATCTGATTTCTTTTTACCTTACTTTCTACGCACCTTAGGTAACTTTTCTTATATATATATTTTTAACAAAGAAAGCAATTTAAATGTTATTTAATTCCCATAATATCATATTAATTATAATCACTCTAAGGTTTCTGGTATTCTCACTGAAAGCGGATTCATGGTATATAACACGACTGCTTTTAATTCCAGTTTCAGCTCATAGCTTCTGTTTTGTAAATGTTTAAGTCTTATTTAGCATCTGGATATGAAGCGCCAGTTGTCACCCATTCTCTGGCTTGGAACTGAACGTAGTTGTCAGAGGATATTTGAGATTCGTGCCACGGAAGCATTTTACAGACATCGGGGACTCCACTGTCATCCTGCCTATGACAACATTTGGAATATATATATATATATATATATATATATATATATTTAAGCGTTTAATCCCAAGCAAGGCGGGAAGCCACTAGCACGCAAGGGGTTACAGAGAGTTGGAGCGAGAGCAAAGAGGAGTGATGGAGGAAAGGATGAAGAGAAGGATAGGGGATAGATCAAGGCATCGGGAGACGTCGATTGACATTATATTTGAATATTTGGAGATTATATCTCTCAGGGAAACTGGAATGGGGGGGGTTCCACAGGCGAGAGGTGCGAGACGTGAAGCTATTGGAGTAGAAGAGACGGCTATATTTAACAGTTTCAACAGTGAAAGGGTGAGAGCGGGATGCCAGCCTAGTTGAACGCTTAAATTCATGAAGTCTGGGAATCAGCGGAAGCAGCTCATCGGAGCAGTTACCGTGAAAGTATTTGTAAAAAAAAACAGAGGGAGGCGACGGCACGTCTGTGAGAGAGCGACTGCAGACGAGATGCCAGATCAGGGTCAATTACATTGCAAATCCGTCTCTGGATCTTATCAAAAACTTTGAGAAAAACAGAACGAGGATGCAGACCATATATGGCAGCAATACTCCATGCAAGGGCGAATGGTTGATTTGTAAATTTGAAGGATCGACTCCGGCGAGAAAAATTTCCTGGCGTGGCACAGGGAGCGAACTTTCCTTGTGGTGAACGAAGCTATTGACTCAATGTATTTGTTCCATCTCAAGTTAGCAGTCAATGTGAGACAGAGCAGTCGCAAAGAGGTGCTGTCGTGGAGTTGAGCGTCAGACAGACTAATGGGGGGTGGACAGGATGGTTCTTTATGATGAGTAATAGAGAGCAGTTTTGTTTTTGAGACGTCAAAGTTAACCAGCCAATTCCTGCCCCAGTTCACAACCGATTGGAGGTCCTTTTCGAGATGAATGGCCAGGTTAGTTTTGTCAACGACACTAGATTTGTTTTTGAGGCAGGAGTAAATTGTAGCGTCGTCCGCGGAGATGCCTACTTGGAAATCTATGACGTCAGGGAGATCGTTGATGAAGATAAAGAACAGAGCAAGGCCTAGGATGTAGCCTTGGGGAACACCTGCGTTCATGGGATAGGAGCTGGAGGGGAATCCGTTGAGAACGACCTTCAATGTACGGTTCGACAGGAATGAGTGTATTAAGTCGAACAATCGACCTGTAATTCCATAACCCTGGAGATTGCGAAGAAGGCCAGCATGCTAAATCCTACCGAATGCTTTGGAGATATCAAAAGCCACGGAACAAGCTTCGTTATTATGAAGGGCTTGGTAAACAATTTCAGTGATGGCCGTAAGCACATCAGCTGAAGAAAGGGAATAGCGGAAACCACATTGCTTGTCGGAGAGTAGATCATGGGATGTAAGGTGCATAACCACTTCGGCGTTGATTAAAGCTTCGAAGACTTTGCCGAAGAGGGGTAGGAGACTGATAGGATGGTAATTAGTAGAGTCAGAAGGGTCTCCAGAGTTCTTAAAGACAGGAACAACGAATGAGGACTTCCAACAGGGTGGAAAACAAGATTTATTGAGGCAGTAGTTATATAATTTGGAGAGGGCAGGGGCCAGTTCAGGCGCACATTTCTTCAGGGCAATGGTTGGTATCCCGTCTCCACCACTAGCCTTATGGGGGTCTAAATTAGAGATAATGCCCAATACCGATGACGGGGTAATGTGCAACTCGCTCAATAGGGCCTCTGTTCTAAGGGGGAAATCGGGTGTGGATACACCGGAATAGTCGAGCGTTGGATTGAATGAGAATTTCCGAGCAAAGCATTCAGCCTTGTCGGCAGAAGAGGTCAGAACCTCGAACTGGTTGAAAAAAAGGATGTATAGAGGGTTTGCTATTGTTAAGTACGCTCTTGCAGAGACGCCAATAATCCTTGGAGCCGAATTTGCGAGATGCAATACGTTTTTTCATTCGAGCAGCAAATAGTGACTTTGATTCATTGAAGAAACGCTTACACTCGTTACGGGCAGAAACAAAGAGAAGTCTATTGCAGTCACACATGTCGCTGCGATATAGGTGGAAGAAGTGGTTTCTATTGGCAATGGCTGAGCAAGCAGCGGAGAACCAAGGGGAGGAGTGCGATTTGACCTTATATTTCCTTGAGGGGATGAAAGCCTCGATTCCAGCTTTAACCCAGGAGGAAACCTTGGAAGCACATTCTTGAACAGGGAGCGTAAAACCAACATCCCAGGAACATCGCGAAGGAAATCCCGGAACGAGTCTAAGTCTGTTCGTTGATACCAGAACGAGGTTCTAGTGGTAGGAGGTTCTTTGAAGTGGGTGGAGTTGAAGGAGATGTTGATAGACACTACAGCATGATCGGAGTTGCCAAGAGGGCAGAGCTGCGTGGCGCTACAGGACGCGGAGATGGAGGTAAAACATAGATCGAGAAGAGAAGCCTTACCGTCCCGGTTGTAGGGAAAACGTGTGGGGAAGTCGACTATTTGCGTAAGGGATTGAGAAATTGAAAAATTAAGGGTTTGAATGTCTGCAAGCTCAGTAGTAGCGTTGCATGTAAATAAACATTATATACACTAGATTTTTTAGAAGCTTCCCAAAAAGTAACGGCATTTTAAATATATAAAATGTTAAGTAAAATACGACAACTTGTAGATTCCTACTTATTCAAGATTATTTTTATACCAACTGTGAATATCTATGAGATAAGCACATCACCTTTATTCATCATCTGGTGACCGGTGAATAAACAGGAGCGCTATTTTCTGCTAATAGATTTATTTGGGGTGCAGAACGGAAAGTACAAAGAATCAATGCTCATCTCTTCATATTTGAGCTTTGTACATGCGCAGAGCATAGCTTAGCAAGGCATTAAATATAATGCGGTCTACATTTCCTCCGTGTCGATTAGGTTTCAAATGAATCGTGGTATGGGTCTTCATCAGACACATACGACGTTGTGGATCAATACAGTCCTTCCATCAGACCAAAGACCAGAGCTTGGAAGATGGTTCCTGATGGTCTAGAAAAGGAAGTCTGAGCATATGCTACTTGATCAACATAACGGGTTTCTATTCGATATGTACGCTAGATAGATAGATAGATAGATAGATAGATATAGATAGTGTATATATATATATATATATATATATATATACTTATTTAAAAATTATAGCATAAGTACGTTATAACATCGCCACAAAAATAGCCATTTTGTTTCAACACTTCTGCTGTTTTTTCAAGTGATGGTGTTCGTATATATATATATATATATATATATATATATGTATGTGTGTGTGTGTGTGTGTGTGTGTGTGTGTGAAAGTGAAAGGTATATAAATAAATAAATATATATATGTATAATTATTTATATATTAAATATTTAAATCAGAGAAGCTAACATATATATATGTATAATTATTTATATATTATTATTTATATATTATATGCGCGGTACTTATTAGAAAGCGCTCAATATCAGAGATAGAGCTAACATATCTATCCAACCAAATGTGTGTGTGTGTGAGCGCGCGTGTGCATGTGCGTGTGTGTGTGTGTGTGTGTGTGTGTGTAAAGATTTCTCAGAATTAACCTGTAGAAAAAGACAATATATATTAAGAAAAAAGACAATAGGAAAACTGTATTTTTAGCCGACACGTTTTCGTCCAGTGTGGACTTTTTCAAGGCAAAAAACAAAATGAATTTATTGAAACAGACGGTATTTATTCTGAACAATACAGAATTGTGGCACAAGGCCATGGGGAAAATATGGAGGTGGCGGCCTTCATTAGCTATCCTAGTCCTAGTTAATCCACTCATTCATAACAATTTATTCATTCACGACAAGAACTCCTCCATCACCTCTTAATCCTACATATACCACAATACCGCATATTCACAGGGGACTTACAAAACACCCCATGACATAAAAATTTCCATATTTCACGATTCATGAAATGGGGAAGAAGGGAAAATGAAACCAGAAGACAAACTCAATCTGTAAACCAAAGATAAAAGTAATACAAAGCAATATTAGTCAGAAACGTTCAAAATATTAAGAGAGGTTTCTGCATTCTGTCGATCAACAGTGTCAGGATCAACAAGAAGCGAACTTGCTAATGGAATCGGGGACAAGAACAAACTAGGCGAGGTTGGGAATCTCAGCATGGAGCATAACAAAATAGAATGCCGGAAACAGGCCAGGAACAATACTTATTCACATTAACTAGAAAAAAAAATAATAGTGTCTAACTTAAACAGGGGAGGGTTCACAGAAAAGCGCCCCGATGTATCAAGGGGACCAAAGAGAAAATCAAGGCTAGCCCCGTCCGCACGAACCAGGCTCGCCTCAGTCACCCACCTTTTCGCTGAAATCTTTCAAAATCAAACGCTTTCTATTAGATCTGATTTTTACCCTAAGCTGATGCTTAAAGAAAAAAGGGCTCATTTCGCAAGATTCCCCTCCTTTCGCGACGTCCAGACCATCATTCTAGTCACGGCTAGCAACGTGACAAACACCATCCGTTTTATGCCGGAGAACAAGGGCGCCGAGATGATCCCAGAAAGCGCGCACCTGAAGACAGTGGTAGAAGGCATGCGAAGCTGTTTCTTCTAAACCAAGGTCACACCGATGACAGTCTGGCAAATCTGCCTTGCTCCATCTGAAGGTTACGTCATTTATTGAAACAGAGTATCTATAGACAACAAACAAAATGTCGTTAGCAACTAGAAGAATTTAAAAACGCTATTGTATATTCATATGGTCAATTGAAAAATTACGTCAATTAGTTCATATTTGAAGAGATTTCTTTTTTTGTGTTGACGGATTCAACCGTTTTCTTTTGATTTCTTGATATATTTGTTGTGTACGTTGGCTTGGGAGAGTAGTGATTCTGTTACGAAAAATGAGATTGGGAAAAACGTGGGCGTAGATTAATATTTGGATAATATTCAATGGCGGCACTCTCGAGGATTTTCGTTCTGAGTGAATTATTTTCTTTTCTTGTGAGTGTAGCATTTATAAAATCAAAATTGTGGTTGAATTTATTTCTATGTATTACTGTTGCATTCGTTAAATTGTTCTTTTGTGCTCATAGATGCGTTTGTCTTTTGTTTTTGTTTTTTTATTTTCTGCGTGTTTCTCCAATGTATTGTGAGGAAAAGTTTTGGCTACTCATTTTATATATGAATGCTTCAGGAATATTATTGCTATGGGTATTTGAGGATCTGAGTATATCCATAATGGTTTTGGAAGTGTTTGTGATTATTTTGAGATTATTTAGATGGGATAGGTTGTTCTGGATAGTGCACGTGACGGAGTTTGTCAGTAGTTCTCGTATAATTTATTATTACAAATGATGTCGTTATTTTTTTACGGTTGTATATTTTGCATGCCTTTCTTTTTGTGTTGTGGGTGAAGTGATATATGTATTGTAAGTTTTTGAAATTGTTTTCCATGTGTTTCTTCTTTAGGTAAATATTAGGGGCTCCAGATTCTTAATGCTCTCATTTCATTTCGTTTCTTGTCTTGAAAAAGTCCACATTGGACCAAACGTGTCGGCTGAAACAACAGTTTTCCTATTGACTTTCTCTTATTAGCTCTATCAATGATATTAAGCGCTTTCCAATAGGTACCGCGCATATATGATATATAAATAATATATATACAAAATTATATATATATACATATATATATATATATATAGTCTTAAGATGTGCAATATTTATGGAGTAAAGTGATCAATATCAGATATAGAGCGTGTGTAAATATAAAAGTGAACATAGAAGTCAACATTTAAATGCGACAGTCTGTTTCATGCTAGATGGTGGCCTGACGATTGCATCTAGCATGAAACAGACTGTCGCCTCTAAATATTGACTCTATGTTCAATTTTTATATTTATATATCTATATATTTATTTTTATATATATATTTATATACACATTATATATATATATATATATATATATATATATATATATATATATATATATAAGAATTTGAATAAAATTATAAACAATGTTGTTAAAACCATGTTGGGATGAAATCTGAAATATAGAAAATATTATTATAAAAGTTCACAGTAATTTTGTGAAAAACCTGTATATATATATATATATATGTGTGTGTGTGTGTGTTTAATAATAATTCATCATGCCTAGACCCAGAATCCTCAAGAAACACACATGCAGAAATGGTAATGACGGCATGTTTCCTCCATTTTGAGATTCATCATCATCCTCTACTGACTCTGAAAATCGAACCCGGAACGTAACGATATAAGCGCAAGAATCTTACCATTGGGTCAAGGGCCATGCATATATATATATATATATTAATTCTATGTGTGATTATTCTTTATATATATATATATATATATATATATATATATATATATATATATATATATATATATATATATATATATATATATATATATATATATATATATACCACTGATCAAAAGTTACCCTTCACAATTTTTTTTTTTTTAAATTGGATCAAAAAGTAGTTGTTTTGCACTTATTAAGGGAAAATTATTATAAATGATTAATAAAGTGAGACATGATTTTTTATTAAAAACAAAAGATTAATGCATTTTACGATTAAATTTTGCTCTCGTCAAAATGTCCTCCTTTAGCCTTGATAATGCAACACAAATTTTTGACATTTGTTGCAAAAGATTCTCAGATATATGTTTGATAATTGATTCCATTCTTTTTTTCAATTAACCTTTCATTTCTCATTCTTCTGACAAACTTCTGAACTGAAAGTGTGTATAAATTCATTTACCTATCACCTTACTCTGATAGTGGATAATCTTTTTGAGGATTTCCCTATTAATCTATCGCTAATCTTTTCTTTCACGTTATACGTGTATATCCTTCTCTCACTTCTTTTATCACTTTTATTTTTTTTATCACTTTTTCTACGTTACTGTATGCGTGTATATATATATGTGTGTGTGTGTGTGCGTGCTTATGTGCCTTTGTCTTTGTATGCATGTCTTTGTATGTCTATGTGAGTGTGTGTATGAAATCGTTAGTTAATTTATTCACTTTCTCCTTCTACTCTCGCTTTCTTCTAAATGCCACGAGTGTTTTAAATTTTCAGAGCCCTCTTTCCTGGTAAACAGTGCCAGAGATTTAACTCTTTCATAATCACTACGCAAAAAGCTAACAAGGTACTTTATTCAAAGGATTTTATGTCTTTGTGTGTGTGTGTGTGTGGTTGGGAGAGATTTTTGCTTTTTTAGGCTAGGCCGATGTAGAATTCCTGTTTTTTTTTTCTTTAACGGCATATCAACTCCTTATGGGTCATTTAATGTCGAAAATTAATTTTATTGGGAGCATTAGTAATTTTCTTTGCAAAATACAGTGCTGGTATATTTTCTGGTAAATTTTATTTTATTTTTACAAAAATTTATTGCTGGTAATTTTTTTTTCAAAAAGTTTTGCTGGTAATTTTTTTTTTACTATGAAAATGTATTGCGGGTATTTTCATTATAAAAATGTATTTTTATACTTCCGTAGTCTTTGACTCCAGATTGGGCGTTAACTATTTGCCCATAACCGCGCCCTTACATGTGCAACCACCCCGGGTCAGGGTGGACCTGCGAACAACAGGTGATTCCACGCTCCTCAAAATCTCCAATCTCCCGATCAGAGACCTTGCTGCTGGGTGTATTCTATCGTCCTACCCAGGTTGAAGGTGGAACTCCTGCTGGATTGAATAATTTCATTTGAAAGAGGAATTTGTCTGTCCTATACGTAAGAACAACCCATCATTTTTTCCTTTTTTTACAATGTTCATGCCGTTTTGAATTATACAGTCGCTAAAGTCAATAAATTAGTCGTATGGATTGAAAAATAAACGTACAATAAACCAAATTTGAAGTCGAAACATCCCGAAATACGAGACGTAAGTTCAAATCTCGCTGAAGGTATTTTTTTTACGAAGAAAAAAAATACGTTAAAACATCGTAATCAGCAGTACCGTATATTTTGGGCACTTCAACGTGATGTAATGGTTGACAAGTTGGTCTCTCTAGATCAATTACAACAGCGTAGTGAGTTCGATCCTTACTAAGTGCTACATACTTTCGGCCGTGTGCCATTTCTAAGCTACTCTTAGGAGATCGCTTACCGTACATTTTATGTCATTAGCTATGTGCAAAAATTTCTTCTTTTTTTAATTTACAGATTGGATATACATTAAAATTACCATTTCATTTTTATTAAAAAAAATTCGCTGGAAAAGTTTTACGTGTGTACAAAAGTTCCGACCGACATTTTTTTTTTATAAAAATAGACTGACTATTTTACTGTCTACTGAAAATTTTCTTCGAATTTTTTACATTTCTTTTTCTTGTCGCTGTGAAATTCTATTTGTATGTGTTAGAACGAGCTCCATTCTTTCGTTCAACTAATTCAGATCTCCATGCTAAATCCACTGAGTGGACCCACTCTTCCGTACAGAAGTAGACAGGCTCGCCTATCCCCAAGTTATCACTTCTCACCGGTTTTCTGAACAGGAATATGTGTTTTTCCCTTGTTTCCTGTTCAGGATTGGATTTCCGTTTCCTTCAAAAATCTTTTTCATCTTTTTTCACTCCTTGCGTTTTAGTGGCGTCAACGAAGGAAGTTTCACTTGGCCTTGTCGCAAGAACCGCTGCTGTGCAGAACAGACTCCCAGGTTGATGCTTCTCCGACTGCTACTCTCTTAACATCTTCAAGTCAAGTATCAGTTGTTACTTATCCTCCATATCCACATGATCTTCAATTCTTACTCCCTACTTTTACATTCATATCGAAGATCTCATTCGGTAAGCCTCAGCCTTGAGTTATTCTTGAACCTATTCGAAAACTCATAACAAAAATTTATTGATTTTTGATCGTTTTGCTTAATTTTTGGTAATTTTTTTGTAGTCCTTGTTATTCAGGTTGTTTATAATCTGACAAAATTGTGCAGACTTTCCGCGTATCGTATATACTCGAGTATAGTGTGATTTTTTATGATCAGTTTATTTTTACGTAAAAACTCTATACACACTCAATTTTTGAAGAGGCTAAAAATCATCAAGGACACATGGCACAGTGGATAAAGGCGTTGGTTAGATCCAGTGACAAGAGCAAAGAGTGTGAGTTCAATACCCGGTTAAGGCAGTGGAGAACTTGGAGAGGGGAATTAACAGGGGATAACTGATAACTGACATCCATTAGACATGGCACGTCTCTGTGATGAGGTATTATGATTATTTCCATTATTCGGACTACTGTCCACATCTTCATTGGCATATTCACAACGTTTCGGTCGTTGTACGCTCTGGCCTTCTTCAGGTGATTGGAATTTCGAAACGAACTCTGTATTTCATCCTGTGGATGAGGTTGAAACAATAGACAGAGAAAATCACTGGAACTAGAACAGTCTTGCCCGGTGAGCGAAATAAAGGGTTCAATTCGACATTCCAACTACCTGAAGGCCGGAGCGTTCAACGGCCGAAACGTTGTAATAAATATGGCGACAAAGATGAGGATAATAGTCCGAACAATGTAAATAGTGCTAAAAATCATGCATTTAAAATGGTCGCTGTAATTTTTTTTCTTACTAAAATAAATGCTGGAGTATTGTTCAAGTTTTTATGACAGCTTTTTTACGCAAAAAATATGGGGTTCTCATTATACAAGAATAATTTTTTTAAAGAGATTAAAAATCTCTGTTTATATCTCTAAGATGAGGTATTATAATCATTTACATTATTCGGGCTGCTGTCCTCATCTTCATTGCCATATTCACATCGTTTCGGTCGTTGTACGCTCCGGCCTTCTTCAGGTGATTGGAATTTCGAACCGAACCCTTTATTTCGTCCTGTGGATGAGGTTGAAATAATAGACAGAGAAAATCACTGGAAAGTACGAAAACTTAAGGAATCAGCACATACGCTAGGCCACGTAAGCCTCATAAATTCTAAACATATGAAAGTGAATTTATACATTTTTTTGTCCTTGAGAATTTACAAATATTAAACCGTATTTATTTATTAGATTGTTTATTTACAATAATAATTTAGGTTTAAAACATCGTAAAAACAAATGTAGTAATTGTAAGAATGAACAGAGCTCAGGACAACAGTAAAAGTGTTATGTTTTGACTAAACGAAACTCAGCTACAAAATGAAAACAGGAGTTACAATTTAAAATAGCCAACTTGGGCGAGTCCATTGCTTGTACATAGTGAACATAGGATACTACTACCATAACTAATACAATTAAAACTAATACAATGCAATATTTATCATTTACTAATTTATAAAGAACTAAATATAAAACAATATCTTCTTCATAAATTCGTAAACATTTACTAAATTATTAAAATATGTGAACCAAATATAAAGAAAATTCTTATTATTTAGCATTTCATAGCGATTTACTAAGCCTAGCTTAGATGTGGCACAAGGCCGAAAATATGGAACACCTAGTAAAAATCAAACTTACTGCTCAAACTTAATTGATCTAGCGAGACAAGTTTGCTAACCGTAGTACCTCGTCGAAGTACCCGTATGATTATTTACATTATTCGGACTCGATTGGCTATTAACCGCAGTTTTGATAATAATCCCAATAAACAATATCATAAATAAATAATATAAATATACAATCAACTAAATAAATAGTGTTTATTATTTTTGGTGTCGATTCTTAAAAACAAAAAAAATACATAAATTCACTTTCATGTGTTTAAGTTTTATTAAAATTCCAGTCATTGTTTTTTTTAAAACGATAAAGATTGTCGAGAAGTGAAGGTAGTTAAAATAATAGCGGTGTCAAAGGAAAACCTGTCTTTTTGAAAACACCGTTTTTTTAGCGGGGAGGTGCTGGCACAAAGGTTAAAGATTGTCTTTTGTTATTTTCTGTTTTCTGTCTATTAAAAAGTATCACTTGTTAAAAGAAATCCTTCCGCCATCGTAATGAAAACCTTTTTCGGCATTTATAACATTAAATTGAACATCCACATTGAAAAGTAGTAAGCCATTGTCAGACTCTTGGTCTTTTAATAGCTCGGATTTCTTTATTATTTATCAATCGGTTTCATCTATTTTCCTGCCTTGAGCAAATTATTTATTTATCTGCTTACTTTCTTCAAAAATACGGCAGCTCATTGCCGGAATATTGTCTTTCGCGACGGTTAAGCGAAATCAACGCAAACAAAACGAAACAGTGACGATATTACTCGACACAGGAGCTCTTCAGTGATGGAAAGCAAGAAAATACAACTGCGGTAATTTCCTCAATGAGAATTTTGTCTGGGGCTTTTGTTTCAGTGTTAAACCAATACTTAGGTATAATTACTTGAGCGTTCAAATGTCTTTCTCGACGTAAAACAAGGAACTAATAGAATTGTTCAAATGAAGCAACAGAAACAGTTTTAAAAAGGAATCAAACGCAAACAAAAATGCACTAACGAACGAACAAGCAAGTGAAGGAGATTGAAAGAGAAAGAAACAAAGAGAATTGTTCGTTAAAAATAAGTCGTGAACCACGTGATCAGAGATCACTGTAATCGAGCTAATTAGAGGAGACCCTACATTTTCTAACTTTTGTTCCAGCCTGAAAGGAGCAGCAATCAGTTTTATGTATCGCAACGTATGACGTCACTTCCGGTAATTAAGATACGAATAGAATCAACAAGCAGAATTGAAGACAATGACAATTTATTGTATGTATGCTGTCCTAATGAGATCATACTTGATACGCTCTATGTATAAAACGTTCAATGAATTTTAAATATAATGAATTAGATAATTATACATCCGAGATGATTATATATATATATATATATATATATATATATATATATAGCATAATGAGAAGCCACGTATACTTTCTTAATATGTATATATAGAAAAAGTTTCAAATTAAAAATTATAATGTTTTATTTTATGAAAGTATTTATTTATTTATATATATATTTGATATTTCAAATTGTCCTCAATTTTTCATCAGAAATAACTGTTTGTTACAAATAAATTAAAATTACTGTTTGTTGGCAAGTAGCGTCCTTCGAGAGACACAGACGTCACGTGATATGGAACGTCACTGTTCAGATATTCCTAACTTAAATCTGTCATAAATATTTTAAAAAATATTTTTTTACTATATCTAAAGAAATTGCTTAGCTATTGAAATATTTATAAAGATTTAAAACACCTAAGTCCCTATTCAACCCTAATTTATGTGTATTTAATTTTAAAATCCAATATGTTTTTTTCTGCGTGTGAATGTGGAAGTAAAATCGGAATCTATTAATAAACATTTGCAGTTTTTTCTAATGTGTGTCCTGATTGATTGTAGTGTTTAGCTATGGGGGAAAGGGTTAATAGCTAAACACTACAATCAATCAGGACACTTTGTAGCTTAACGGTAAGGCACGTCAGCGTATATGACGGTTCCGTATAGGATGCAGGTTCGAATCCTGTCAAAGAACGAATATTTTCTATGAAAATTTCTCGGACATTCAGGCCGGTAAATGTTATTTAATACTGTTTATCATAAACAGAGCATTTGCTTAAATACTTGTATCTATAAAATAACAACGTTAAACATAATAAAATGTCTTTAATAAATAAATTGTCGGACCTTGTCCATTTCTTAATATACATATATATATATATTTATTTAATACAACCTGCTGAATATATATATATACGAATATATGTATACATATATATGTGTATATATTTAATATAACCTGTTAAATATATATATTTACATATTTCTATTTATATGTATATATATTTAATACAACCTTTTTATATATATATATATATATATATATATATATATTTAACACAACTTGCTGAATATATATATATATATACATATATATATATGCATATATTTAATTTAACCTGCTAAATATATATATATTTATATATATATATATATATATATATATATATTTAATACAACCTCTTAGAATATATATGTATATTCATATAAATATATGTATTTAGTACAACCTGCTGAATATATATATATATATATATATATTTATGCATATATTTATATATAATTAATATATATATATATATATATATATATATATATATATATATATATATATATATATATATATATATATTTATATATATATATATATTTAATACAACCTTTTAGAATATATATATATATTTAATACAACCTTTTAGAATATATATATATATTTATACAACCTTTTATATATATATATATATATATATATATATATATATATATATATATATATATATATATATACTGATTTAATTTCACTCTGACTTGTGGAGAGCGATAACCAGTTTTATCCTATACTTTTTTTCTTTTTGTATATCCAACTACTTTAGTTGTATTTTCTCCCATTTCCATTTTAATTATGATCGGTTTTATTGCCTTAATATTCAAACATCAATAATTGTTTAACTTTATTAATACTCCGTTAGTACTGTATGATATTGTCACAGCCAGGATTAATATTATGGAGTTTTCATTCACCTCATTTAAACTATTGCATGTATAAATCAAGCCAAGGAAAATTGTCTTAGCTGTCTCGTTTCGTCCTTTTAAGGATTTTCTTTTGCAACAAGTATATATATACAGAAGGAAAAACATTGTTAGTTTTTCAGAAGTTTTAAATTTAAGAACGCACATAAATATATTCCTGGCTTACTGAAAGTCAAGGTAAATTATGGAGGATGCTAAGTGATATAATTTAATGTCTAATAAACGAAAGTGAATAAATGGTGTTGTTGTTGTGGGATTTTTTTATAATATAATTATTATTTAGATTATTTAGCTTTGAAAAATTCACCTATGCGTTGTATGTGTTAAATAATAATTTTAGAATTTAACTGTTTACTCTTAGTTTATTTTTTTATAGTCGTGTATGTTGGTTTGGGAAGGGAGTGTTTCTTTTTAGGAAAGGAAATATCTGAAAAAGTTCAAGAAGCAGATTTATATTTTGGTAAGATTCGATTGCGGCACTCTCATGAAATTTATGTATAAGTAAGTTACTTTCTTTTTAATAGGTGTGATATTCTTTCTTAATGTTCTTGTTATATATTGTCTTGTCTTTCTGGTTCTGTAATATACCTTACCGTTGGACACTATTGTAAGTGGGGGTAATATGTTGTCTAGGTAGTCCACCACTAGCAGTGGTTTACCTACTTCACGCCGCTGGCGAGTATTGTATTTTGTTGATGTTATAAAGATTACCACTTCATTCCGAGCCTCCGTTTTGGTTACTCATCATTCAGTAATCTTTTCTAGGTTACAACGCTATCTTTCTATCTCATCGTTGATATCTATCTATCTATCTATCTATCTCATTGTTCATATCTATCTGTTTATTTATCTATCTATTTCATCGGTGAGATCTATCTATTATATACCGTACCTATGAACACTACCGGTTATGTTCCAATCTTCATAAATACTTTGGACACTATTGTAAGTGGGGGTAATATGATGTCTAAATAGTCCGCCACTAGCAGTGGTTTACCTACTTCCCGCCGTTGGCGAGTATTGTATTTTTTTGATGTTTTAAAGATTACCATTTCCAACCTCCATTTTAGTTATTCCTCATTCAGTAACCTTTTCTAGGTTACAACACTATCTCTCTGTCTCGTCGTTGACATCTATCTATCTATCTATCTATCTATCTATCTATCTATCTATATATATATATATATATATATATATATATATATATATATATATATATATATTCATCTATTTCATCAGTAAGATCTATCTATCTATTATATACCGTACCTATGAACACTAATGAGTATGTCCCAATTCTCATAAATATGTTGGACACTATTGTAAGTGGGGGTAATATGCTATGTATCCCACCACTAGAAGTAGTTTACCTTCTTCACGCCGCTGGCGAGTATTGTATTTTGTTGATGTTATAAAGATTACCATTTCATTTCCAACCTCCGTTTTGGTTATTCCTCATTCAGTAACCCTTTCTAGGTTACAACAGGTTCTTATACGACAAATAAAAAAAAATTTGAAAAACCAAAGTAGAAGACCAATATTAGAAAATGAATTTTTAAGTTTAAAAATACGTTTTATCTTATTTTCAGTAAACAAATAAAATTGTTTGTAATTCACACACGTATTATGACTAAAACCAGAAACTCCTTGGAGATACTTGACGAAAGAAGGAAGATGATTTTGTGGGATGAAGGGTAAAAATATAGTTTTAAAATATGCCATGTTTATAGATTAAAGTGCTCAATATCAGAGATAGAACGTATGTAAATATAAAAGTGAAAATTGAGTTCTACGCCAAGCGACAGCAGTCCGTTTCATGCTTCAACGCCTTCTTTAGGCTATGTGTGTTGTGTTTTGGCTCGACTATTCATTTATGCTGGTCAGTGATGCATTATACAGAGTGGAATGGGTGAATTGTCGTCTAAATGACGCAAAAATAAAAATAACACTGACATCTCAATTTAACTTGATATATTTACCAAAATTACACAAAAAATTCTAAAGAGAAAATTTATTCAATGTAATCGCCATTTGCTTCAACCACGGCCTCCAGACGACTACAGAATCTCCTGTAACTCTTCTGGATGGTCTCCTTGTTTAAGTTGATGAATAATGCCATAATCCTTGCCTTCAATTCATGCTTAGTGTTACAAGGAGTTTTATTGGTCTCTCGCTCAACTGCTCCCCCCTACATCAGAGAGGCTGCAGTCCATGAAGGTTGGTGGCCAAATGTAAGTGGTGATGTGGTCGCAGAAATTGTCTAACACCATGACTTGGTTGTCCTGCTTGTGTGGCATGGAGCAGAGTCTCGTTGGCAGACACAGGATCTTCCAGTAGCCACCTGCTTGACATAGGGAAGTACTTGGTGTAGGCCTCCGTGTTGAGTCTGAGGACCTCACCAACACATTCGGGAGTACTTTTCTTATCAGAAAGATCAGAGTCAGTTTTCCGAGCTGGCGTACCTTCTTAATTACCATTAGACTCATCCAACTCTTTCCAAATACTCTGCGCTGTCCTCTGACAGAAACCTAAATACTCTGAAATGTTTGTACTGTAGCTTCCGGCACGAATGCCAAGCTGTACAGCACGCCGTTTACAAATTTCTGGCGGCGTAAATTGCGTCACGGTGCTCTTTTTCTCACAGACTGTGCCCAACTGATCGTACTATACTGTGCAGGCGACAAAATCGAAAACAGTCAACGCGCAAGCGCGAAATGAAAAATATAAAATGGCAACAATTTACCCATCGCAACCTGTATGTAGTAAAGTGCATTATGATAGCGGTTATTAGGTCCAAAATTACGGTTATGCTTCATATTATTCTAGAGGCTATTCAGTAGGAATAATTGTGGATCCGAATGCGGTTATTTGTGGATAATTTAGTCAGTTGGGCATTATGGGTAATAAGGTTTATTGTCTTATCCTAACGATTATTTGGTAGGTGGTAGCGGTTATGTTTCAAATTATTCTAGTAGGAATTATTATGGATTCGAATGCATTTATTTGTTAACTTTTTACTCGTTATTTAGTTTTGTTTACTTAATTGGTTTTGTTTGGTTTGGTTTGGTTCGTTTTACGACATATCCGCCTCAATTGGTTATTTTATGCCGACAAGATTTTTATTGTTGGTAATTTTTTTTCCAAAACTGCATGGCTGGTAATATTTTTTTTTTCAAAAATGTATTGCTGGTAATTATTTTTTCTTCAAAAAATTGTTGCTGATAATAATTTTTTACAAAGTATTTCTGGTATTAAAACCTATTTTTACACTTTCATAATGTTTTGACACCAGCTTGTTGGTTAACTATTTACCCATAGGTAATTGTTGGTGTTCCCAGGATGGACCTGGGAACACCAGCATTTAAGAGCTGGTTCCACGCTCTTCGAAACCTCCTGATCAGAGCCCCTGCTGTCGGATGTGGTTTATCGTCATACCCAGGACACAGATGTAGTTTATCGTCTTACCCAGGATGCGGATGTAGTTTATCGTCTTACCCAGGACGCGGACGTAGTTTATCGTCTTACCCAGGATGTGGATGTAGTTAATCGTCTGACTCGGGACGCGGACGTAGTTTATCGTCTTACCCAGGACGTGGACGTAGTTTATCGTCTTACCCAGGACACAGATGTAGTTTATCGTCTTACCCAGGATGCTGATGTAGTTTATCGTCTTACCCAGGACGCGGACGTAGTTTATCGTCTTACTCAGGACGCGGACGTAGTTTATCGTCTTACCCAGGATTCGGATGTAGTTTATCGTCTTACCCAGGACGCGGACGTAGTTTATCGTCTTACCCAGGATGTGGATGTAGTTAATCGTCTTACCCAGGACGCGGATGTAGTTTATCATCTTACCCAGGACGTGGACGTAGTTTATCGTCTTACCCAGGACGCGGATGTAGTTTATCGTCTTACCCAGGATTCGGATGTAGTTTATCATCTTACCCAGGACGCGGACGTAGTTTATCGTTTTACCCAGGACGTGGACGTAGTTTATCGTTTTACCCAGGATTCGGATGTAGTTTATCATCTTACCCAGGACGCGGACGTAGTTTATCGTTTTACCCAGGACGCGGACGTAGTTTATCGTCATACCTCGGACGCAGATGTAGTTTATCGTCTTACCCAGGACTCGGACGTAATTTATCGTCATACCCAGGATGCGGATGTAGTTTATCGTCATACCCAGGACAGTTGGTTACTTAATTAGATTTTGTTATTTATTATTATTATGTTTACTTGTCTTTATATGCGCATTCGTAGTTAATTAATTTGTTTATTATTTACATAATTTTTTATTTATTCAGATATTTTATTTATTTTCTTTTTGAGGGAGGTATCTTGTTTAGTTTAATTTATTGGCTTTGTATTGGCGTTTGCGTGGATGCGTGAGTGTTCTCTGCTTGCTGCAAGCAAAAATGTCGACGTTGATGAAGGTGTATTTGCAATTACTTGTTATTGAATCACTTGTTAATTGCTTAAATATCGAAGAAACAAGGAAAATATTTTTTGTGGGGATGTAAAGACACGGAACAATACGCTGCCATCTGCGCCGTGACTATTGTGATAAACCTTTTCCTTAAAACTGTGACAGTTAATTGACAAACAATAAACTCGATATATATATATATATATATATATATATATAGTGTAACCCGGATATAAGAGAGTTGTCGGGACTGGAGAAGAAGTCTCTTATATCCGGGTTTCTCTCATATCCGGGTTTGGTCTATACGTATACATTAACACAGGCTCTAATTTGGGACCAGAGAAAATCTCTAATATCCGGTTTCTCTTATATCCGGGTCTCTTATATCCGTTACATATATATATATATATATATATATATATATATATATATATTATATTTTTATAATTTTAACGTTGTTTTTTATAGATACAAGATTTAAGCAAATGCTCTGTTTTTAAACAGTATTAAATAACATTTACCTGTTTGAATGTCCGAGAAATATTCATAGAAAATATTCGTTTTTTGACAGGATTCGAACCTGCATCTTATACGGAATATTTTCTAAGAAAATTTCGGTAAATGTTATTTAATACTGTTTATCATAAACAGAGCATTTGCTTAAATACCTGTATCTATAAAATAACAACGTTAAAACATAAAAATGTCTTTAATAAATAAATTGTCGGACCTTGTCCATTTCTTAATATATATATATATATATATATATATATATATATATATATATATATATATATATATATATATATATATTAGTGAGTCAGATTAAATTTATTGTAGGTTTCACCTAAACGGATCGTTTAGGTGAAACCTCAGGTAGGTTTGTCTGGCTCACTAGGTGTATCTAGGCCTGCTCTACGGTTGTATTGAGCGCTTTTGTTAGTTAGTTGTTTACTCGTATCGGGGTTTTTTCTTTGGGCTTCAGACCTGCATTCAAAGTGATTTTTTTTGTCGGCAGAAGTTCATGTTTGTAGCTCTTTCTTTTTTCAAAACCTTTTTTCCTCGAGATTGATTTGATTATTAGCAAATCGACAATTGAGGGGTTTTTCGAAACGAGTAGTTATATATATATATATATATATATATATATATATATATATATATATATATAATTACAGCTGTTAATTCCTTTTAGAGAGCCACTATCCTAATATTCTGTCACTTAAATTTCCTTTTATGGTTAAGGATAAGTAATTTTTTTTTTATTCCATCTTTGGCCCCCCTCTATTCCTTATTTTCATCAACGACCTTCCTGACGTCATAGATTCCCAAGTTGGCATCTACGCGGACGGCACTACAATTTACTCCTGCCTCAAAAACAAATCTAGTGTCGGTGACAAAACTAACCTGGCCGCTCGTCTTGAAATGGACCTCCAATCGGTTGTTAATTGGGGCAAGAATTGGCTGGTCAACTTTAACGCCTCAAAAACTAAACTGCTCTCTATTAATCACCATAGAGATCCTTCCCTGCCCCACCATTAGAATGTCTGACGCTCAACTTCTTGAGAGCAACTCTCTGCGTCTGCTCGGTCTCACGATGACTGCTGACCTGAGATGGAACAAATACATTGAGTCAATTGCTTCGTCCACCGCAAGGAAAGTTGGTTCCCTGTGCCTCGCCAGGAAGTTTTTCTCCCCTGAGTCGATACTTCAAATATACGAATCAACCATTCGCCCTTGCATCGAGTATTGCTGTCATATATATGGTCTAGTGCACCTTCTGTTTACCTCGGAGTTCTCGACAAGATCCAGAGGCGGATATGTAATATAATTGGCCCTGATCTGGCATTTCGTCTACAGTCGTTCTCTCTCACAGACGTGCCGTCGCCTCCCTCTGTCTTTTTTACAAATACTTGCATGGTAATTGCTCCGATAAGCTGCTTTCACTGGTTCCCAGACTTCATGAATTCAAGCGCCCTACGAGGCTGGCATCCTGCTCTCACCCTTTCACTGTAGAAACGTTGAAATGTAGCCTTCTTTTCAACTCCAATAGCTTCATATCTCGCACCTCTCGCCTGTGGAACACCCTTCCCTATTCCAGTTTCCCTGAGAGCTATAATCTCCAGCTATTCAAATGTAATGTCAATCGACATCTCCAGTTACCTTGATCTATCCACTATCCCTCTCCTCATCCTTTCTTCTATCACTCCTATTTGCTCTCGCTCCAAATCTTCTGCAAACCCCTGTATCCTAATGGCTTCCCGCCTTGCTCGGGGCGTAATGCTTAAAAAAAAACACACAAATGTCGACTGAAATTAGTGCTGACAATCTGACAAGACAAAAATGAAATCATAGTAACGACAAAAGATTTTTAAAAAAATAAATATGAACCAACATTAAAATTGATTAATATTAGTGTAGGTGCCTCCAAAGATTTCCTAAAAAATAAAAGAGCATGAAAAAGGTCCCAAACGTGATAAAATCATCAAAATATTTATGTTATTATTAAGAGGAAAGAGAAAAGTATTCATTGATTATTTTATTACATGTTTTAATCCTTTCTAGCACGTTCGAAATTTTAGTTAAAAATCTTGATTTTCCTGCTTTATCGAATGGACAAAAGATTAATATGGAAAATTTAGTCTTTTTGTGGTAAAAATACATTTTGAAAATTTTTGCAAAAATCAAATACTTAGCAGATTTTAATGAAATTTTCGCGACTTATTCACAAATGAATGAATCAAATAAAGTTTCAGAAAATGATATCTTATTTTTGGAATATTTTTTAATGAAGAGAATTTCATTGCAATGAAATACGACAAATTAGCTATTTTAACAAAAAAAAATCTCCTTCAAGTCAATTTAAATTAGTTTTTGAAATACAGCAAAGTATTGGAAATATTAATTTTTATCTATTAGCTTGAAATTAAAACTAAAATAAAAACTTCATGAAGGCTTTTTTTATTTCGATATACTGCATTTTTGTGAAGGCTTCTAATAAAATATATATATATATATATATATATATATATATATATATATATATATATATGAAAAGCTTAGTATGGTTGTTATGTCTTTTTACAATAATATATAAGAATATTGTTCTACAGAATTCTAAAATCTACTGAAAAATTTCCAAGTAGACTTTATCCTGTAAATTATTTATATATAAATATATATATATATATATATATATATATATATATATATATATATATATATATATATATATATATATATATATATATATATATATATATATGCAGAGAGAGAGAGTGGTCATTTCCTGCCTCTCTCTCTTTACACACACAAATATATGTATGAAATATTCTGAAGAGCTCTAGGTTTGAAGAAAGTTGAGATTTCCCCAAATCCTGCTCATTTGGTCAGATTTTGGGGAGGGGGTTCAGCTGAGAAGTTTTTAGCAACACTTTGTATATGGTTGGTTTATTGTTTTTGTTTAGTGGCATATCAACACTTTTATGGGTATTGCCAAAATCTAAATATTTTGAAAGCAATTAAATAAAGTAAATAATATTTGTTTCAAATCAGATTATTATACTTTAAATCATCTAATATTCCTCAAATAAAATTTCAGATAATTTTAAGTTATTTTTGGAAGATATTTTTAATAAAGAGAGCTAATTAGCTATTTTAGAAAAAAAACTCCTTCAAATCAATTTAAATTAGTTTTTGAAATACATGTAATGTCAATCGACATCTCCAGTTGCCTTGATCTATCCACTATCCTTCTCCTCATCCTTTCCTCTATCACTCCTATCTGCTCTCGCTCCAAATCCTATATAACTCCTTGCATGTTAGTGGCTTCCCACCTTGCTAGGGGTGAAATTTAAAAAAAAAAGTAATTTGCTTATTTGAAATATTAAATTTAAACTATTAGCTTGAAATTAAAACTAAAATAAAAGCCTCAAGAAAGATTTTTTCATTTTAAACTTTAGGTATCGCGATTTTTGTCGAGGTCCCTATATTAGTGTAACTTCAGGCATAGCTATCGACCCTCCACAGTACGTAGTGCTCCCAGGTGTCGTTTGTGTACACAACTCTTTGGGTCGACCCCTTTTTTGGATTACTCAAGGAATGCTTTTATCAACTAGGCATAAAGTGTTGTGAGTTCAATATGTGGCCATAGCAGAGAGAACAAAAAGTTGAGTTACTAAAAGGAATTAACTGAACCCGAGATATCCAAAAAAAAAAAAAAAACGCATGGCACGTGGAATTAAAGAAATCTACCCCCGTCAACTAAATAAAATGTTCGGAATCCCATCTTATATTATCTGAAGAACGCCGGAGCATAAACAGCCGAAACCTTGTGAATATAGCAAAAAAGGTGAGAAGTCCGAACGATGTAAATAGTTTAAATAGGTTTCTTTTTACTCTTCCAGTTGGTGATATCGTAGTAATTCTCGTTTCTTGGCGGAAGCGAGAAAAAGTTAGATAGAACAGGTTGGCCAGCAACATATTATCCTGCTATACATTTAGAGATTCTTAATAAAATTCAAAGAAGAATCTGCAACTTTATTTGTCCTGATCTGGCATCTCGGTTTCAGTCACCTTACCACTTCCCAGTGTCTTTTCTATAAATACAGTGTAACCCGGATATAAGAGACCCGGATATAAGAGAAACCCGGATATAAGAGAGATTTTCTCTGGTCCCAAATTAGAGCCCATACTTACCTAAACAAAATAAACCAAACCCGGATATAAGAGAAACCCGGATATAAGAGACTTCGTCTCCGGTCCCGACAACTCTCTTACATCCGGGTTACACTGTACTTTCATGGTAATTGTTGTGATCTCTTTTCCTCTTTCTTTCTTTTTTTTTTCTTTACTTTTTTTTAGTTTAATTCCCTATCCCCTCCCATGTTAGGTGGTCAGTGATGTCAGTTCTCTGGAGGATGCGTTTCGTTTCGGGTGTGCTTTTCGTATTTGTTGTTGTGTCTTTTTGAGTGTGGGTCTATGTGAGTGTGAGTGCTAAGGATGAATGAATGTTTTATATCATTATAGTCCCGCATTGATTTCGACCAGTTAACTTAATTTTTAATTAAACTGTATTTTTATTCCAACTTCATCTACCGGCCTGAATATTCGAGAAATCTTCACAGAGGACGCATATTTTTCTGACTTACCGAATATTCAACTGTCCTGGGTAAGACGATAAACTACATCCAACAGCAAGGCCTCTAATCAGGAGGTTTTGAGGAACGTGGAACCACCTCTTAATTGCTGGTGTTCCCAGGCCCACCCTGACCAGGGGTGGTAGCACCTGTTGGGGTTCCAACTATAGGCAAATAGTTAACCCCCAAATTTAGGTCAAAACACTATGAAAGTGAAAAATAGGTTTTAATACCAACAATCAAGTTTTTGAGAAAAAATTATTACCTGCAATACATTTTTGAAGATAAAAGATATTACCAGTATTACATTTTTGAAGGAAAATGTATTACTAGCTATATATTTTTGGAAAAAATATTGCCAGCAGTAAAAATCTTGTCGGCATTAAATAACACATTGAGGTTGATATGCTGTAAAACAAACCAAATCAAATCAAACTGAATATTCAAGCAAGTGTAATAAGATAAAAAAATACTGTTTAATTAAAAAAAAAACAGGGCTTCTACTCAAATATGAGTACCCATCAAAAATGAAGTTTAAACAAAAAAAATTAAAAATAAATATATGTTGGATTTAATCCATTTCCTAATATATTTATATATGTCTGTGTGTGTGTGTGTGTGTGTGTGTGTGTGTGTGTGTGTGTGTGTGTGTGTGTGTGATAGAAATTAGGAGGATTTGAGATAATTATAATTAAGTAATTCATCGAGTCTAGAAGAAACCTCAACAGAATGCAGAAAGCACTGGACGGCCGTTTCATCCTATATTTGGGACTCATCAGCAGTGCGCACCGACTCGATGAATTACTTAATAATAATTATCTCAAATCCTCCTAATAATTTCTATCACTTGTATATCCTTGCTTGAACCGGCTTCTAATGCTCAGCATGGCGCGGCTTGGGGATAGTAGTCGTGGCTCGTGGGGGCACAATCCTATGGGTAAGGGAAACTCGGATGAGTTCCACCACGGAATATGTGATCGAGGGGTGGTATATCGATTCTGATTCGCTATCCATCCCACAAAAAAAACACTAAACTAATTAAATTTCTTTTTTCAAATATGACGTTTAGCTATCTTGACACCATTTTTCGTAAGAATAACTGAAAAACCCTTTGAGTTATTCACCTAGAGAGAGAACAAGTCAAAATCGCTTTCTGTCACCCTACATGACTTTTCCTAGTGAGCAATGGTGAGTGGAAAAGGATCAATCAGGCCTTCAGTAATGGTACCAACATCCATACTATGGCTTCCATCAGCAAAGTCCATTCAAGAACCATCACGAGAACAGTGAATAAGGTAAAAAAAATAGGGAAGAGTAGAGAGGAAAACGGAGGTCACAACGGGAGGAGGGATGATCATATCAAGTTAGAGCTAAATAGATTAATTAGAAAAGATCCAATACATGTGAGAGAGGAGTTTCACCTACGGCATTCCAAAAAGAAGATAAAAAGATTTAAAAATGAAATCGTACGTGAAACCTGTAAGGCAACTTTTACTCCAGGACAGAAAGTTAGAAGGTTAGAGAGGGCGAAGACCATCTTAAATAAGTTGGGAAATGATCCTGAAATAAAATATATAGATTTAAACTTTATTTCATTTATGATCGATTCCATCACGATTCTTCTGTTAAGCTTGGAGAGTAATTATACATTCTCATTACCCAAAGTAAACTCCAAAAGGTTTATAAAAAAAATTCAGAGGATTTCAGTAAGATATCTTTAATCATTTCTAAAGTATAATGTTTCAAATGTTAATCTAACAATTGGAAAATTTTGCTGTTACACGATTTGGCCAATTTTGCTGTTACAACCGGTATATATATATATATATATATATATATATATATATATATATATGTGTGTGTGTGTGTGTGTGTGTGTGTGTGTGTGTGTGTCTGACGAGAAAGATTATCAATAATTCAATATCAGTATCAGCAAGTATAATAGCATTATTTTTTAGCTACATATCCTGGCCTTTTTTTTTTTTTTTTTTTTTTGTAAAGCTCTATTTAAAATTTATAAATATAAACTTTTAAATAGACATTCTGTATCCGAAGTCCTGAAGTCCTGACGAAGGAGAAATCACGAAACTCAGACAACCGATATATATATATATGATTTTAGCTGTGTCTTTAAAACCCAGTAATTTTAAAAGTTACTCCAAAATTCGATTGAGGAGGAAATGGAACTAATGTCTTTAATTTAATTTAGCTTCCATTTTTGAAACATGGTTGGAACTGTGTAGCGGGAAAAAGCATATTTTAAATCAATTAATTTATAATATTAATGCTCTGTAAATTTACATTGAGCACTATTTTGTAAAAATAAAATATCTATAAGAACATTGGATTATATATCTTACTGTTCTTTCTTTTTTTTTTTTTATTTATATATACATATATATATATATATATATATATATATATATATATATATATATGTATGTATGTGTATATATATATATAGATAGATAGATGTGTGTGTGTGTGTGTGCGCGATTGTTTTGTGTAAAATTTAAGATATAACTAAAAATATGTGTAAGTGGGCAATATGAATGAGTTTTCCTTTTGTCTTATATATATATATATATATGTTTGTGTGTGTGTGTGTTTTCGTGTGTGTGTGTGTGTGTGTGTGTGTGTGTGTGTGTGTGTGTGTGTGTGTGTGTTGGTGTTTGTGTGTGTGTGTGTGTAAGCTAATACTCAAATTCCTCGAAAATTGAAAATGGAATCAGTTTAAGGAATTCAATTTCGGATGAGACAGTTTGTGTTTACTTCGCACTAATGACTTTGGAAAACGCAGGAAAAGATTTCTATCCCTCCAGCTATGGGCAAAATAGCTAAATTGATAAGGTTTTCTAGACTTGGCAACGAGTCTACGAAAAGGAGAACTCTGAAGTCAACATTGTGAAGATAACAATTTTACTACTTTCATTATAAGAATCATGAACATACAGAATTTAAAAGAAAAAGAATATATGGCGAATCCTGACGACGTTCGTCCTTACGGGATATGGCGTTAACGAATTTGCTGGACATCAAGAATAATCTGTTTGCGTGAAGAATCGAATTAATAAAGATTCCGATCAGCTAATGAATGCTTCCTTCTTTATAAGCAAAATAAATTGCAAAAAGTGTTCGGAAGGAAGGCGAAGATCCTTTGACTCGTCTGTACTTTATTAAGAATTAATTGATTAAATGCCTCTGATTATGATTGCTTGTTTACGTGGCTGTTCCGCTTGTGTTGCTACTCAAGGCTTTTCATTGGTCGAATTGACGAAGGTGGGCTGTTGAGATGGTGAATAGAACCGGAGAGGTTATAAGAGACGGGAACAGAAGGAGAGGGAAAAGAAGGAGAGGGAAATGAAGAGAGGGAAAAGAAGGAGGGGGTAATTGAATCATATGAAAACAAAAAGTAGAAATTATGTGAAAAACAAAGCAGAAAGAAAGAGGTAAGAATGAAAGACCCAGGAGAAAGCTTTTCAAAAATAGTGAAAGAAAGAAAAACAAAAGAAATAAAGATTCAACAAGCAAAAGAAAGAAAGAAAGAAAGAAAGAAAGATTCAAGAAGAAAGATTAAAATTGCTTTTTTTTTAAGTAATACTTAGAAAACTAAAAAATGGAATAAAGAAAAAGGGCCAAAAGGAAAATTTGCTAAAAACATAAATAGAGAAAGAAGCGTTTATAAATACAAAAGAATACGTAAAGAAAGAAAATGTTATATAAAATAAAACGAAAGGCTGAAAAAGAAGAAAGAAAAAAAGAAAGAAAGAAAGGAACGTTAACCTGATAATACTTAGAATTAAACAAAAGTTAACATAGTAAAATGAAAAGAAAGAAAAAAGAAAGAAAAAAACAGGGGGACATTAACAACTAGACAATACTTAAAATTAAACAAAAAATTATATAATGGTGAAATAAAAAAAAGAAAGAAAAAGAGGGACATTAACAACAAGATAATACCTAAAATTAATATGATAAAAGGAAAAGAAAGAAAGAAAGAAAGAAAGAAAGAAAGAAAGAAAGAAAGAGGAGGACATTAACAACATGATAATAATTAAAATTAAACAAAAAATTAGCATGGTAAAATGAAAAGAAAGAAAGAAAGAAAGAAAGAAAGAAAGAAAAAAAGAAAGAAACGAAAGATAAAAACGGAAGAAAGATTCAGGAGCCACATGAATAAATTAATGCATTCAAGAAAGACAAAACAAAAACACTTAAAACAAAGAACACCCAAGGAATGATAGAAAGAAAAAAGAAAGCAAGGCAGAAGGAAAGAAAGTACGATCCGTAACACACATATGAAGAAAATAAAGAAATACACTGAAGAACGACAAAAGAAAGAAAGAAAGAAAGAAAGAAAGAAGAAACATATGAAAAATTAAAGGAGTACACTCGAAAAAGCAAAAGAAAAAAGGCAAAAGAAAGAATGAATTCTGAGAAAGAAAACCTGATAATGCAAAAGGATACGCCATAAGGAAAAAGAAAATAATGACGCTATGAATTTAAAGACTAAATGTGAAATATGAGAAATAGAGAAAGAAACGAGGGAAAAGTCGACAAATTAAGATAGAAATGAATGCCACTAAACACAGACAAAGAAAAACAAAGCAAAGAACACTAGAATCACAAAAGAGACGGAAAGAAAACATGGAATGTCATCAGAGAAAGAAAGGAAGTTCGTAAGGCCTAACTGAATAGGAACCGGAAGTATTTTCTCGCCGTCTGCTCGATCCGAATCTGAGATGATGGATCGAGTCTCTCGACTGTCACTGACAAGGAAATGTTGAGGAGTGAAATGATGAGAGGGAAGGAAGAGGATGGAGGTGGTATGGGGTCTAAGGAGATTTTGAGTAGAAGCAAAATAAAAGAATAAAGAGAAAGGAGACGAGAATAAGTTGGAAAGTAGTTCTTGAAACGCTGACGACGGGAAGCTTTTTTTCTTGTCCTCCATTTTGGCTTAAAAGAAAAAGTAGCGGGAAAAGTGAAATCAAAGAAAAAAATAAATGATTTGCTTCTGAATTTAAGAGCAATAAGTTAAGGAAGTAACGATTTAAATCAAGTTGAATCTTGTTCTTTCTTTTTAATGTTTTGGTTTTAACTATTTTCCTTTGGGGGTAATGAGAAAAAAAAAAGCTTTTTTTGTGAGATGTGTAGAAGTGAATGTGCATCTGTAAAAGAAAGAAAGAAAGAAAGAAAGAAAGAAAGAAAGAAAGAAAGAAAGAATATGAGGAGGCTAAAAGCAGATATTGTTGACTAATGTGAAAGAAAGAAAGAAAGAAAAAAGAAAGAAAGAAAAAAGAAAGAAAGAAAAAAGAAAGAAAAGGCGAAGAAGAAACAAAATAAATAATGAAAATTAAAAAGAAAAGTTTCCTTGAAAATGAATGATGCAAAATATAAAATCAAGAAGGAAGGAAAGAATTGTTTAAAATTACAAAATTATAAAGTATGAACAGATAATTAAATAAATTAAAAAAAGACGTTTAAAATGACAAACGGAAAAAGAGAAAAAAGTGTTCATAAGTACAAAAGAATATTGAAAGAAAGAAAAGATTATAAAAAAACAATAAAACAATATGCTGAAAAGAAAGAAACAAACAAAATGGATGAAACAAAAAATAAATTACGAGAAACGGAGTGGGGAGAAATAAAAAAAAAAGAAATAAGATACAATAAAAATAATGAGAAGGGAAAAGATTGGGGAAATAAGTATAAAAATAAATGAAGACAGATAAAGAAACGAATGAAATAAAATTAAAAATCAATTGAAAAAAAGGAAAACTGGAAAGAAAGAAAGAAAGAAAGAAAGAAAGAAAGAAAGAAAGAAAGAAAGAAAGAAAGAAAGAAAAAAGAAAGAAAGAAAAAAGAAGGGTTTCAACGGAAATGAAAAGAAGAATTGGAATATAAAATAAAAAATGAAATAATTGTTTAAAACAAAAAAAATGAAAAAGAAAGAAAAATTTGTTATATAAATTAAAAATAGAGATAAAGAAAAGAATGGCGAAATAAAGCATGATTATAAAAGAAAGAAATAAAAAGTGATTCTCAAAACACGACAAAAGAAAGAAAGAAAAAAGAAAGAAAGAAGGAAGGAAAAATGAAAGCAACTGAGATAGATAGATAGATAGATAGATAGATAGATAGATAGATAGATAGATAGAAAGAATGAATGAATGAAAGAATATATCCACGCACAAAACAGAAATAGAAAAATTCATAAAGAAATAAAGAGACGCTTATGAGAAAGAAAGATAGCAAAAAAGAAAGAATAGGAAAGAAGGAAAAATGAAAGCAACTGAGAAAGAAAGAAAGAAAGAACGTTTCAAAGTAACGAGCAGAAATAGTAAAATTCAAGAAAGAAATACAAAAAGACTCTTCAAATAAATAAATAAAGATAGAGTGAGAGTTTAATGTACATCAGAATAAAGCAAGAAAACAAAGTATTAAAACAAATTTAAAAGAGACGTTTAAATGAAAAGAAAGAAATAACTTCAAAAGAAAGAAAGAAATTGAAAGGAAAGAAAGAAAGAAAGAAAGAAAGAACTTCAAAAGAAAGAAAGAAAGAAAGAAAGAAAGAAAGAACTTCAAAAGAAAGAAAGAAATTGGAAGGGAAGAAAGAAAGAAAGAAAGAAAGAAAGAAAGAACTTTAAAAGAAAGAAAGAAAGAAAGAAAGAAAGAAAGAAAGAAAGAAAGAAAGAAAGAACTTCAAAAGAAAGAAAGAAATTGAAAGGGAAGAAAGAAAGAAAGAACTTTAAAAGAAAGAAAGAAAGAAAGAAAGAACTTCAAAAGAAAGAAAGAAATTGAAAGGAAAGAAAGAAAGAAAGAAAGAAAGAAAGAAAGAAAGAAAGAAAGAAAGAACTTTAAAAGAAAGAAAGAAAGAATGTATGAAATACAAATGAATAAAGAAAAAATACTAAAATAAACACAAACGTAATTCTCAAAAAAGAAAGTGTTTAAAAATACTAAATAGAGAAAAAAGAGAAAGTACTCTAAATGAAATGAATAAAAGGGAAAATGTTTAAAAGATAGAAATAAACAAAGAAGTAAAGAAAGTCTGTTTGATAGAAGAAAAGAAAAAGAAAGAAAGAAAGAAAGAGAACGTATGAAAAGAAAGCAAATGAAATACAGTATTGATCGTAACTGCAGTATAAATAAGACGGGGTCATTTGGTGTGTTCTTGTTATAGTTGACCGACTATAATTTGTATGAAAAATATATTGACATCAATTTATTATCTAATTTAGAAAATCCGCTAATTCCTCAACGTCCTGGCTTTTAGAAGTGCACTGACACCAACTATTTACCATTTTAGTGGAGAATCAAATTTTAAATTCGGGAATAGCATTATTAATTCCAGAAGTCGTATCTACTGCATAGACCATCCAGTTCTATAAATCATCAATGCGGCCCAAGAAATAATGCCAATCATTGGTTAATTACAATAATTTCACAATTTCCGTATCTGCAACTTATTCTTCTCGTTTCAGACAATATTGTTGAATGTTCAGTTTTTTTCTGGATCTAACCAGTGATATCATGGGTAGGAATCGGTAAGCACATGCGTCAAAATTTTGATCATCTCTAATGATTATATAAATATATATGTTTGTATCAATTTAAACATTACTTTTAGTGGATGCTCATATTTAAGTAGACGATCCGTTTATTTATTGAACCGTATATGTTTTTTTTTTTTTACCGGCTTAAATATTCGAGAAATCTTATTACGGCTGTTTTGTTGATATTGTTTAGCGGCATATCAATATATATATATATATATATATATATATATATATATATATATATATATATATATATAGGTTATTTGAGGCACGGTGGAGTAATGGATAACAGCTAGGACTGAGGAATCGGAGAGCCAAGTACCAATTCCAGTCGAATCCATTATATTCATTTACGTACTAATACCTTTGGGAAAGGTATGAATTCTCTTTTCCCCCGAGCTATGTGTAAATAGCAGGACAGGCCGGGTTCTATAGCCTTGGATGGCAACTGGTCTACCGCATAAAGAAATGGCAACCTACTGCGGGAAAAATATACCTTGCAGTCATGAATCGAAAGATACATGATCGCCTAAGCGTGTATCACGCATGACACATAACTGACTGACTGTATATTTGATCAAGCACGATATGGGTAAATAGCAGGGCAGACAAGATTCTATAGCCTTGGATGGCGATTAGTCTACCGCATAAAGAAATGGCAACCTACTGCTGGAAAAAATCTGCCTTGACTGTCAATTATCGAAAGATACATGATCGCCTAAGCGCGTATCACGTATGGCACATAACTGACTGATACCGAAATCTAAATATTTTGTACGTAATTTTATCCTCTATTTTTAAGCTATGCTTGTTTAAATATATAGTTTGTAGATCATAAAATATATTGCTGGCAATTTTCACTACAGAAATGTATTTTTAGTAATTTTTTATAAACAATGTATTTTTGGTAATTTTACTATAAAATGTATTGTTAGTCATTTTACTGTTTTTTTATATAAAAAGCACTGTTTATTTTTTCTTGGGTGTTCACTATTTGCTGGGACACGAACAGGTCCTACCAACTCCCGGATCAGAATGACCCAGGAAACAACGGCAATTAAGAAGTGGTTCCTCAAAACCTTCTCCTGATCCGAGGCCTTGCTGCCGGATGTAATTCATCGTCATACCCAGGACGATCTTATTAAGGAAAAAATATGGGTACTGAACTGAGCAGATATGATAATTTCGAATAGTCTGCAACGAGAAGGATTTTGCATAAAAGCAGATTTTGGTGGATCAGCAAAGCTTCTTCGTTGAGGCACGACGGATTTAACGACGGTAGCTCTGTCTGCTCAGAGGGACGCAGGTTCGTATCCTGCTGGAGGGTGCATAGTTTCTTTAATAAGATTTCTCGATTATTCAGGCCGGTAGACGCAAGTAAATAAATATACTGTTTAATGAATAAACAGGACTTCTACTCAAATATGAGTATCCACTAAAAATAACGTTTAAATTGACAGAAATCTGTCGGATTAATAAATAAAAAATCCCTTACTTCTTTAGAATATATATATATATATATATATATATATATATATATATATAAATAAGTGGACATTGAAATCAAAAACCTGATTCAGGTATGAAGATTGCGTTTAACCATGAAACAGACTGTCACCGTTGGTTGTTGACCTCAGTGTTCACTTTTCTATTTACATAGGCTCTGTCCCTGATATTGAGCACTTTCAGCCATAAATAAAGCGTACCTTAAAACAATATATCATCATATATATATATATATATATATATATATATATATATATATATATATATAAAATTATAGATAACTAGACTCGTTTCGAAAAACCTCGAATTTTCGATTTGCTAATAATCAAATCAATCTCGAGGGAAAAAAACGGTTTTAAAAAAAAGAAAGAGCTACAAACATGGACTTCTGCCGACAAAAAAATCGCACAAATGCAGGTCTGAAGCCCAAAGAAAAAAACCCGATACGAGTAAACAACTAACTAACAAAAGCGCTCAATACAACTGTGACGATCCGTTTAGGTGAAATCTAGGTAGGTTTGTGTATATATATATATATATATATATATATATATATATATATATATATATATATATATATATATATATATATATATATATATATATATATATATAAGAGGGTGAGTCGATGAATTAATAACAGTTTATGGAGTCTATGATTACAGTTATGTCGAGTATAATTGGTGATAATTTAGTAGATTTATCAGTCCCTTTCAACCTGATTAGCTGTGCTCAGCCAAATTTTAAAGTCGGCCGACAAATTAGTCTATTAGACTTTTATTAATTCAATAATTTACGGACAATTGTCGCTCTAGTCTTCTTTTGATCACTTTCTTGACACAAATTCAGATCGTCTTAAAATACGTTAAATTCGAGTACGTTCACGTATTTTGATATTGCTAATGATTTGCATTTTTATTATTATTTTATTTCCTTTGATTTCTGTTGTATGCTTATTTATATCCGCTTGTCAACCAGCGACCAAAGATCAAAAATGACATCATGATATTTTTCACTGAGCATTTTTTGAGAAATTTTTTTTAAAAAAAACGAAGATCAAAGACATTTCACAAAAATAAAGCCCTTCGTAAGGTGTAAGCTATACATTTTTTTTTTTTCTTTAAGGCTTGGACTACCAGGACACCTTTCAGTGAGTTTATCGGATCTTTAGGCTCCCTAGTCCTAAACCGAGAACTCCAACTCCAACTGGAATTGTTGATGTCCTCATGTGCCATATTTTTTAGATTTCGATTTCAAGTTCATTGTATTTTGATAGATTTTTGAAGATCTTTAAAGAGACATTAATGTCTGCCGGGACTGCTATTTCAATAAGAAGGCACATTCTGTTTTTGTGGTCTCTGATCACGATGTCTGAGCGATTAGCTTTGGTTGTTTTGTCTGTGTGTATTCTAAAGTCCCCTAAAATTGTTACCGGTCCTGTGTCTGTAACCGAGTTTGGATGGTGTTCATACCAAATTTTCGCAGTTTCCTTTCCAATGCATATATTGGTCCACTCTGTCATGCCGGGTTTTATATTCAGAGGGTGCCAATACCGTGCAGCCCGATATAAGATGGTCAACTGTTTCTGGATATTTATCACAAAATCTGCATTTGGGGTTAACACAGTTTTTCAGTATATGTGCTTAGTAATTTCTAGTTAACAAGCATTACTCTTATGGAGCAAGAAAAAACCTTTCGTTTCAGCTCTTAACTCTGCACTACGTAGCCACTGATAGATACGGGGTCTGTCTAGATCAGCTTGTTTGGTACGGGCTGAATATTCACCATGAGGACGCTTAACTTGCCATTGTTTCTGTCCATTTCATTTGCATTTGTGTCCATTGCATTTACTTTTGCTTTCTTTTTTAAGCTTTTTGTGTGTGTGTGTGTGTGTGTGTGTGTGTGTGTGTGTGTGTGTGTGTGTGTGTGTGTAATAACAACAAACAGGAAAAGTATTATCCTTCTCCTCCTCCTTCTCCTCCTCCTCCTCCTCCTCATCATCATCAGCGTCATGAGCGGATGTGGTTTTAAAGTCGCTGCTCAGATGTGCACCTGAACGCCTCCCTTAGTATTTCTCGTTTGTGTCCCAATACCTGTGTCGTTGTGAATCAGCTTACAGTCCCACACGATGAGTCTATATTTCCCTCTGTCTGCCTAAGATAGGACCGGTGCATACTACGCTCACTCCCCTCACCCCGGCCTGATTGAAAGAAACGCCCATGGGACTAGGGGAATTTCAAAGAAAGCGGGAAAAAAATAGGAAAATACCAGGACCTTACTCGATATGAGGTGACTATGAAATATGAGGTCTAGGATGGCGCCTATAACAAAAAAAAATGGTACACTGTAAATCGTTACAAACTCACCAGAAGCACGAGGAATTGGATATTCTTGGAAAGGGGGCGACTATCGATAAAATGTGCAAATAATGTTCACGGGTGCTGTGAATAGTTGCAGTTATCGTTATACAGTTTAATGGGAACACAACACCAGATCTCTCATACATACCGGGTGTAACAGCATAATTGTCCAAATCGTGTAACAGCATAATTGTCCAAATCGTGTAACAGCAAAATTGTGCAAATCGTGTAACAGCAAAATTGTCCAAATCGTGTAACAACATAATTGTCCAAATCGTGTAACAGCAACATTGTCCAAATCGTGTAACAGCATAATTGTCCAAATCGTGTAACAGCAAAATTGTCCAAATCGTGTAACAACATAATTGTCCAAATCATGTAACAGCAACATTGTCCAAATCGTGTAACAGCATATTTGTCCAAATCGTGTAACAGCAACATTGTCCAAATCGTGTAACAGCAACATTGTCCAAATCGTGTAACAGCATAATTGTCCAAATCGTGTAACAGCAAAATTGTCCAAATCGTGTAACAGCAAAATTGTCCAAATCGTGTAACAGCATAATTGTCCAAATCGTGTAACAGCAAAATTGTCCAAATCGTGTAACAACATAATTGTCCAAATCGTGTAACAGCATAATTGTCCAAATCGTGTAACAGCATAATTGTCCAAATCGTGTAACAGCAAAATTGTCCAAATCGTGTAACAGCATAATTGTCCATCTAACAAAATGTTTAAACAAAACAAAACACTAAACTAATTCAGTTTCTTTTTTTCCAGGTTTTCATTTAAGACGTTTAGATATCTTGACACTATTTGTCGTAAGAATCACTGGGAAAAAAAAACCTTTGTGCTATTCAGCTAAAAAGAGAACAGGTTAAAATCGTTTTGTGTCAGCCCCACTGTCTTCCTAAATGAGCAGTGGTAAGTGGAAAAGGATCATTCAGGCCTTCATTAATGGTACCAACATTCATACCCTGGCTTACACCCTAAAATCCATTCAAGAATCATCAAGAGAACAGTGAATAAGTTTACAAAAGAGGGAACAGTAAAGAGGAAAACTGGATCAGGAAGTCACAACAGGAAAAGGGATCATCGTTTCAGCTTAGAACTAGATACATTCTTATTGGTCAAAGTAGAGTGCAATAGTGTTATAAAAACCTCATATAATTCCAGTAATATATCTTTAATCATTTCTAAGATACAATCCTTCATGATCTATAATTAATTAATAATGAGCATGTCATTTTCATTTATGATCGATTTCATCACAATTCTTCTGTTAAGCTTGGAGAGTAATTATACATTCTTATTGTTCAAAGTAGAGTCCAATATTTTATTAAAACCTCGGAGAGTTCCAGCAAAATATTTTTAATCTGTGTGTGTGTGTTTAGTGAAATAATTTGGACGTATTATGTCTATTTATTTTAGTTTTAATCCTCTCAAGTCCATGAATTAATTTCTTCGTGGCTGTAGAAAATAGATCAAGAAAAAGTCCAAAATTTTCTTTCAAATATTTTTTATTTTCCCAAGTACTTTCAATTTCATACGAGATCATCTTCAGGAGCTGAATATCTATGCATATGTTATAGATCATAGTTAAATCTCAGAACATTTCAAGGAACACTCATGCCAACATTCACAATTCAGACAGATATTAGTCGAAAATATATCAGTGCTTCATCAAGATAAGTATAAGATAAATAAAGTTAGCTATGTATATAGCAACAAAGTTCTTAAATGTTTGTAGCAACAAAGTGTTATATATATAAAAAAAAAAGATACTAAATTAAAATACTACAGTTTTAAAAAAATCTTTAAAAACAACCACATGAGTTCTCTCCCTTGCATAGCGAAAAAAAAAAAAAAAAAAAAACATTTTGAATTTACGGTGTTAACACAAAACAGATCCATAAATATGCAATGCCTGAAAATGGTCTCAGATGAGATTGAAAATACTTGGGAAAATAAAAATTATTTGAAACAAAAATTTTTTGATCAATTTTCTATAGCCACCAAGAAATTAATTCTGTGACAAACTTTGATCTTCTTGCCCACAAAAAACAGTGTCAAAAGAACGGCTTTTCCATTGATACCGCTATTATTTTAACTACCTTCACTCCTCAGCAATGTTTATTGTTTTAAAAGCGATGATTAGAATTGGAATAAAACCTGAACATATGATCAAAATTAATTTATACATATTTTTGTTCTTGAGAATTTACAAAAACATTAAATGGTATTTATTAGTATGTCTACTTATATTGAATAGTTTTATATTTACACCATTCAATTAAAATTAATACAATGCAATATCTATCATTTACAAATTTATAAAGAAACCAATATGAAACATTTTTATTTTATTAATAAATTAGGAAACATTTACTAAATTATTAAAATATGTGAACCAACTATAAGGAAATACTTATTATTTACCATTTTATAAAGTTCCAATCGATTGATAATTAGTCGCTGCTTTGCCAACCATTCTAATATGTAGTATAATAAGTAAATAATGTAATTAGTGTAAATAAATAGTGGTCGGCTTAGGATAAACTGAAATAAATTATACTTTCAACAAACTCATTAAAATGGCTACAACTTATGTGCTATTACAGCCAACACAAATGAAAGCAGTTTTTAAGAATAAATGTTATATGTTACTTATTCTTATTCTGTGTGATTGTGTTTTACAGTGTCGGACTCGATAACTGTTGCCAGCCGACACCATAGAATTGTCTCTGGCCATGTTTCTCACTGATATGATGTTTCGATATCGTTCCTCTTTTCTTCCCTGATACTTCGTCGAAGGCATAGCTTTTTGTTCAGTTTAACCGAAGTGGAGCACTATTTATTAATACTAATTACATTATTTACTTATTATATTGTATATTGGAAATTCATTCTTTCTTTTTCTTTCTTAATATGTCATCACTCTTTCTTTCTTTCTTTTTCTTTCTTTCTTTCATTCTTTCTTTCTTTCTTTCTTTATTTATTTATTTTTTCTTTTTTTATTTCTTTCTTTCTTAAGGTCAGCCGGATCTTCCTTTCCTTTTTTCCTTTGTTCTCTGTTTATTTTAAATTTCAGCATTTCTCTCTCTCTCTCTCTCTTTCTGTCTCTCTCTCTCTCTCTATATATATATATATATATATATGAATTATTCACACAAAAACTAATGCAAAGGTTAATGATTTAAATGGCGAGACATCCATCATCGCAAACAATTCAAATAATATACAAAAACCTCCGTATCCGTTATGAATGAAATGATCCTTGTTTATATAAATTTCTGCCGTATTAGTTCTTATTTGTACTACAAGCTTTCGTCTGTTCCTACAGACATCTTCACGTATAGAATAGATGTTGTTCTTGTTTTTCTCTATATATATATATATATATATATATATATATATATATATATATATATATATATATATAAGTATCGGCTTTCTTTCTATCAGCCAGTATATCTTGTTTTTACATTTCAGATTCAGATTTATTTATCTATTTCTTTCCATTGCAGTTTGTCGTTCTTTCTTTCTTTCTTTCTTTCTTTCTTTCTTTCTTTACTTAAGGGCTTCCGGCTTTTTCTTTCCCTTCTTCCTTTATTTTCCCTCTATTCTAAACTTTAGCATTTATATCTATCTATCTATCTATCTATCTATCTATCTATCTATCTATCTATCTATTGATTGATCTTTCTTTCTTTCTTTCTTTCTTTCTTTCTTTCTTTAAATTTCGGCTTTCTTTCTACCAACTATTCTTTCTTTCTTACATTTCAGATACAGACGTATTTATTTCCATTGCTGTTTTTTTCTGTTTCTTTCTTTCTGCGTTTCTTTCTTTCTTCGTTTCTTTCTTTCTTTCTTAACATCTCACCGTTCTTTCTTTCTTTATATATTTATTTATTGAGATCTTTCTTTCTTTTTTTTCTTGCTTGCTTGCTTGCTTCATTTTTTATGATCTTCGATATATTTCTCTTTCTTCATTTTATTTTTTTAATTTTATATTTATCAATGTTAAACACACTATTCTATTGTGAATGCTTTATTCAAATTCATGTAAGTAGCATCTACAATATGCAGAAAAATATAAGTTTACGTTTCACTAAATTCCTTTGCTTACCTTACAACATTCGCTGTGTCACCAATACATCCAGCATATATACCAGTACAACTATTTCTATTTTAGGCAATACTTATTGTTAAAAGCACCAAAAATATACCATTATCAATGACAACAAATTCAACCATCTTCACTATGGGAAAATTGGCTTTATCGCCTCTACCACTAGAAGTTATTTTAAATGGGCACCTCGAGCTGGTGTAATGGTTAACAAGCTTATCTCACTAGAACAATTGCGACTGAGTAGTGAGTTTAATCCTCACCGGGTGCCCATACTTTCGGCCTTGTGCAACATTTAAGCTACGCTTGGAAAATCCCTATTGGGCACCTCGAGACGGTGTAATGGTTAGCAAGCTTGTCTCGCTAGAACAATTACGACTGAGTAGTGAGTTCGATCCTCACTAGGTGCCCCTTAACTTCAACCTTGTCCCACATCTAAGCTACGCTTGGAAAATCCCTATTGGGCACCTCGAGACGGTGTAATGGTTAGCAAGCTTGTCTCGCTAGAACAATTACGACTGAGTAGTGAGTTCGATCCTCACTGGGTGCCCCATACTTTCGGCCTTGTGCCACATCTGGGCTACGCTTGGAAAATCACTATTAGTTAATTTACATTATTTACGTTCACACTAGTGTTCTCGTATAATGACAACAAAGATGGGGATATTTATCCGAATGTAAATAACTCCTAAACATAAAAATTTAGTCAGAAATAATGAAATCATACTAAATAATTAATTAATGTAGTATACAAAGATGAGGATATTGGTCCGAATGTAAATAATAACTCCTTATCCCAGAAATTCAGACAGAGACAACTTAACTTTCTATCGTCGCTTCTATCCCGTTATTTGCATCTCTGGTGTTGCTGTCACTAAAAAAAAAATGCATCACAAGTCTTGTTCTTTCTTTCTTTCTTTCTTTCTTTCTTTCTTTCTTTACCAGGACAGCAATCGATGTCACCACCACTTCCATCTCTGCAATCACCACCGCTATAATTCTAACAACCGCTTCCAGGCTGGTTTTCGATACCATCAGCCTAAACTGGAACTCACCCGCCATCGCTCTCCACCCTTCAGTCGATAAAATATAGATTAGTCTCATTGCAAAAGAGACACTTGGTACTGGTCTCATTAGCAATTGAACTGGCGGAAATTAGCGAGGAATCGGTAGTCATGTTTCGGATCGACAGGAAATCTGGCAGTGTCGGCCGAACAAAACTCGACTGAAGGAAGATTGGTTCCAGCCGGGAAGTTAACCATTATCTAAACACCAAGTTATCAAAATTAATTAAGCCCAGCAAAGGAGTACCATATTATCTAAATTACGTTTCTATATCAAGGTACACATAATGTACCGAAGTCAAGTGGCAGATGAGAATCGGTGAGTCGATAGGTGGATTTGGTAGGTAAATAGGTACCTAGGTAGGTAGGTAAGGTCTATGTAGGAGGAAGGAAAAAAGGTTATGGGAAAGGGAAACGGGGAAGAATTGAAAGGAAAGAGACAGCAGATAGGACAGGAAGGAGGAAGATGAGAGGTTAGAAGAAAGAGAAGGGCGGAAAATGAGATAGATAGGAAGAACGTTAAAAGAGAGAGAGAGAGAGTGAAGAGCAAGATAGAGATAGAGAGGTACAGACGATAGTCCCGAGGAGGGATAAGAGAAAGATGAGAGGTTAGAAGAAAGAGAAGGGCGGGAAATGAGATAGATAGGAAGAACGTTAAAAGAGAGAGAGAGAAACAAAAGAGAAATAGAGAAATAGAGATGTACAGACGGTGGGATGAGGAGCGATAAGAGAAAAATTAGCGGTTTTAAGAAATGAGATAGATAGGAAGAAAGTTAATAGAGAGAGAGGGAGAAAAGCAAAATAGAAATAGAAAGGTACAGACGGTGACCCTGAGTAGCGATAAGAGAAAGATGGGAGGTTGGAATTAAGAGAAGGACGGAAAATGAGGTAGATAAGAAGAACGTTAATAGAGAGAGAGAGAGAGAGAAAAGAGAGAGAGAGAGAGAAAAGAAAATTAAGTAAATAGGAAGAAAATTTAAAAATAGACAGGGTAGAGCAGAAAATATATAGAGCTAAAGAAAGTGGCCGTGAGGAGTGATAGGAGAAGGATGAGGACTTAAGCGGGAAAAAAAAGCGGGAAAGAGATAGGTAGGAAGAACGTTAATAAAGAGAGTGATAAAGAAAGGTCGGTGGTAAGATTAGAGGTTAGAAGAAAGAGAATTGGAGGAATTATGTAGATAAGAAAAACGTTAATATAGAGAGGGTAAAGAAATAAAGAGGTAAAGATGGCGGCCGTAAGAAGCGAGAGGAGAAATGAGAATGGTGGAAAAAAGAGGGGACAGATTATGAGGTAGACAGAAAGAACGTTACTAAAGAGAGAGTGAGAGAGAGGGAGACATGAGCAGAAAAGAAATAGGAGGCCTTCAGTAAAGGGAGAGAAGAAGAAAAAAGGGCAAAAATTTAAAAAAAGAAGTGAGGGAGAAGGAAGATGGTTGTCAAGAGCAAGGAGGGAAAGGTGAGTGACAGGAGAAAAATGAGAGATTATAAGAAAGAGAAGAACGGGAAATGAGGTAGATAGTAAGAACATGAATAAAGAGAGAGAGAGAGAAGAGAAAGCGAGTAGAAATTAAATAGAGGCGAAAGAACGCGGGGTCCTGAAGAGCGAAAGCCGAATGACGAATGGCGAGAAAAAAAAAAGCGGGAAAAGAGAAAGATAGGGAGAATGTGAGTAGAGAGAGACAGAAGAGAATAGAGAAACTAGAGGGAAAGAAGGTGGTAGACAAGGAAAATATGAGAGATTTGAAAAATATGAAGAACGAGAAAAGAGACAGACGGAAAGCACATTAATAAAGAGAGGAGAAGAAAAGTAAAGAAAAACAGCGGGAGAATCTGAGTAGTTTGGAAGAAAGAGAAAAGAAATAGAATCGGTAAACAGACAGACAGACAGACAGACATAAAAAAAGGAAGTTTGGAAGAGATACGTATAAGATATAATTTCAAGAAAAAAACTATTCAGGATACATCAATCATGGGCTAATGTTCAAGGATAGATAGATAGATAGATAGATATGAAACGAAAGTAGATAGATAGATAGATAGATAGATAGATAGATAGATAGATAGATAGATATGAAACGAAAATAGATAGATAGATAATAGATAGATAGATAGATAGATAGATATGAAACAAAAGATGGATATATATATATATATATATAGATAGATATATAGATAGATATAGATATGAAACGAAAATAGATAGATAGATAGAAGAAAATAGATAGATAGATAGATAGATAGATAGATAGATAGATATGTAACGAAAGTAGATACATAGATATGTAACGAAAGTAGATAGATAGATAGATAGATAGATAGATATGAAACGAAAATAGATAGATAGATAGATAGATAGATAGATAGATAGATATGTAACGAAAGTAGATAGATAGATAGATAGATAGATAGATGATAGATAGATAGATATGAAACGAAAATAGATAGATAGATAGATAGATAGATAGATAGATAGATAGATAGATAGATAGATAGATCGACAAGTTGAAGAAAAACGGGAACAAGGGGAAAAGAATAACATGTGAAATCTGAGAGAAAGATAAATGCTTATTAAACCAACGAGAACAGAGATAAGCGTGAAAAAGAAAAAAAAAAGTACAATGAAAGAAAAAAAGCAAACCGAATATAGCGAGGAGAGACAACAAAAAAAGAAAGAACACTGGAAAATCAATCTACAGAAGCAAGGAATAAAAGTGATTGACTAAAACGCAAGAAACGATAAAAGGACGAACGAAGAATTGGGGTGAAAGGCTAGCATTTCTTTCTCACTCTCTCGCTCTTTATATATATATATATATATATATATATATATATATATATATATATATATATATATATATATGCTTTGTCTGTAGTAGTCTATCTAACGCATAAAACTTTGCCAATTAAGCATATTTTCTCTATTTTAAAAGTGGATCAATCCGAGAGATGCTGATGAATGTGTTTACAGTAAAATTGACTACTGACTAAGACGAAAGCAGAGTCATCAATTAGCAAATACACGGTATTTATAAAATCCGTGTACAATTTTAAATGCTTACAGTTTTGTAACTATACATGATAGAATTAATCTGCAAAAAAAAAAAAAAAACAAGGAAAAGGATGTTTTTAAACATTTATTGTTATGTTGCTCTACGGATGCTATACATTCTTCCCTTACACTTGGCCTGACAAACCGTAAATTATTAGGTTGGTGCAAAAATAATGACGTAAGAATGTCGTTTTTAACGTAGAAAAGTACGTCAAAAAAACGACATTATTACGTCATTATTTTTGCACCAACCTAATATCATTGACAGAACCTGTTTCTTGAAACTTTTTTTATCCACTTGTACATGGAATTCGTCTGTGATTCTTCCTTATTTTAATGAGTTCTAGACATTCTCTGGACAGCAGAAAATGTGTGGCATGTGAGTACCGTATTTTCGGGATTTTAAGACGCTGCAGCTTGGAAGACGTACCCTAATATTGGAAAGAAATTTCTAAGAAAAAAAAAGGTATTCCTATACAACAACACATTCACTATGAGTCCCTTACATACTAGTGTCAGGTATTGTTTACATTAATCACTCGCTCGATTTTCTTTATAAGGCAATAACATACTAGCCAAGAGCAGAAAGATTCCCGCCGCTGCTAGTAAACAGAGCATGTTTAAGCTTGTGGCTCGGCTCCAGGAAGATTTATAGTCTTGGAAATACTTGTAACTAAGTACTTAGGTTACATCATATAAAAGGCAGAATTAGATAGATAACTATTATTATAGTGTAATGACTCAACATACAAATCCACGTCCCTATCAATCAAGCTAATTAGGTGACCGTCCAAGCTTACTTGAGCCTGGGAATTGCCTTACATTCGTCTTGGAAGACGCACACGTACTTTTCAGGGTATCTTTTAGGAAAGAAGTGCGTCTTGTAAGCCGGAAAATACGATAACGACGAAGTTTTGGAGAAAATGGAAACAAAAAGGAAACTAATACTTTACATCAGAAAGATACAACAGAAGTTTTTTTAGGGTATATAATGAGGAAGGAAGGCTTGGAAATTCTGATACTCACGGGGCAGATAGAGGGCATAGCATGACATACTTGATGAACTTATGTAAATGGATGACGGTACAGGGCTTCGGAAAAATAGCAAATAGCAGGGTTTATTAAGAGCTACAAGCAACAGGAAGTTGTGGAGAGCGACGATCGCCTACGTCCTGAAGGAACACAGTACGTAAGGAACAACCAAAAACGCACTTTCTCTTATAGTGAAGCCATGGGTTAATAACAAAACTGAAGTACACAAAAAATTGGTTAGTTTGATGAAAAGGATAAAAGTAAAGAAATAATAATAATAATTTACAGGGTATTTCACAATTGTTGAAACAAAGCAGCGACCTCTCAGATCTCCCCTGTTGATTTTATTCTCTTTCTCTTATCCGATTTTTGCTGGGAAATAGTTAAAATTTCGATATATTCAACCAAATATAACGAAATCATGCATTGAACGACAAAGCAGAAGATCATTTGTGTGAAAACATATTACGAAACTAAGTCTTTCAAATGTGTTCAAGCAAGATACAGAAAGAAGTTCAATTTTAACCCATTTTCAAACGGGAGTCAAGTTTTCATGATGGTCAAGAAATTTGAAGATCATGGCATCTTTAAAGATCGTAGAGCAACCGAGGAATGGCACGCGTTATCAACAATATTGTACGCCTCATTCAACAGTGTTTTCAACTGAACGGCGGACATCTGGAACATGGACTCTAGGTCTCCGTTTGAATTTTTTGCTTCATGTTTGAGACTAAAACGGTTGCAGATCTTAAAATGTTATCCTTTTACCTTTCAATAAATGTAACTTCCATTAGTCTATCATTTGTGTTCTTTGATTTTGTCTCCGATCATTTTGTTTCAAAAATTGGGAAACACCCTGTATTCTTCAAATAATAAAAACTAGAGCCATCAAGCTTAAAACATATTTTTGCAGATTAATTGTATCACGTATAACTCCAAAACAATCTTCTTATTTATCTCAGTTTGAGAAAGAAAGAAAGAAAGAAAGAAAGAAAGAAAGAAAGAAAGAAAGAAAAAGGGTTAGAAGATAAGAAAGAAAGAAAGAAAGAAAGAAAGAAAGAAAGAAAGAAAGAAAGAAAGAAAGAAAGAAAGAAAGAAAGAAAGAAAGAAAGAAATAGTTGGGAGATATCAAAGAAAGAAAGAGCAAAAGAAACGAAGAAAGGGGTAGAGGATCTCCAAAAAAAGAAAGGTATGGTAGATCTCAAAGAAAAAAGGAAGAAAAAGAGTTGAAAGATATCAGAGAAGGAGACAAAGAAAGAAAGAAAGAAAGAAAGAAAGAAAGAAAGAAAGAAAGCGTTGGAATATATCAAAGAAAGAAAGAAAGAAAAAGAAAGAAAGAAAAAGAAAGAAAGAAAAAGAAAGAAACCGTTGGACTATATCAAAGAAAGAAAGAAAGAAAGAAAGAAAGAAAGAAAGAAAGGGCTGGAATATATCAAAGAAAAAAGAAAGAAAGAAAGAAAAAAGAAAGAAAATAGAAGAAAGATAAAGAAATGGCAGTATATACATAAAGACAAAAAGCTGGAAATCCAAAAAGAAGATGAAATGAGCCATAACAAAGTTTTCAAGGAAATGGAAACAAAAATGAAACTTATACATAGAAACAGAAAAACACTGTTGAAATTTATCGGCATAGATTTTTAATGAGGAAAGAGGGTGTGACAAAATTTGACACTCAAAGGACATACTGACAGCAAGAATTCAAAGTTGAAGATTGGAGTTGGTTTGAAAACACGAAGCCGAAAGAGATTTCCACAAGCGAGAAGTACGAGAAAAGAAACTGTTTGCATAGAACTTACGGTTACATCTTACCAATTCATCTGTAAATTGATGAGAATCTTGTTGTTAATTGTGTCAGTTTGTTATGTACCATTCATGAAAGACGCTTAGACTGACAAGGCAGATTTTTTATTGCTGTAGGTTGGCATTTCTTTCTGCGGTAGACCAGATGCCATCAAAGGCTATAGAACCCGGTCTGTCCTGCTATTTACCCATAGTGTGCTCGATTAAATGTACAGTCAATCAGTTATGTGTCATGTGTGATACACGCTTAGGCGATCATGTATCTTTCGATAAATGACTGACAAGGCAGATTTTTTTACCGCAGTAGGTTGGCATTTCTTTCTGCGGTAGACCCGTTGCCATCCAAGGCTATAGAACCCGGTCTGTCCTCCTATTTACCCATAGCTGGGGGAGAAGAAGATTTGAAAAATTTAACACACAAAGGACGTAGTGACTGCAAGAGATGCAGAAGAAAACAGCTCATAACCTACCCGCTTAAATGGTTGATAGAACAGGACTGAACAGAGAGAGAGATAGCAAAAAGGTAATATATACTAAAAGCTCTAAAGTACAGGTAATTGTAGAGAGCCATGATCGCCCATGTCCTGAAGACATAGGGCACAAAAAGATGTGTGTGCACGCCCCCGTGTGTGTGTGTGTGTGTGTGTGTAGAAAGCCTGGAAAGTAACCTTTCATTGCAACAAGTCAAATACAAATTTAATTTCAACAACCGAAATGTGTGCCCTATAGCATCAGCGAACAGCTGTGAATGTTCTACTGCCTAGTTACCCTGGCGTTACCTGTGGATGAGTTTGTGGCTCACGTGTTGGTCTCCACGACGACAAGTGGGTAGCACTAGCACCAACAGCGCTGACGCCTCCTACACAGTACCCACTCAGTCCACTATCCTGGAGTTAGCATCAGCATCGGGCACGACGTTGCGTGTGCAGCGTAGATGTTGTCAGTCTCCAATCAGCTTTCACCCAGATTCGATTGCCTTGCAATTGCAGCTAAACGCCAATTTCAATTAGAATTAATTACGACTATTTGTATTTATCTGCTGATGTTTCGGATATGAATTGATAGCAGATTATCATCAATGATTTGATGGTTCTCTTTTTTTAGCAACCAATTGTCAAGCACTTATATTTATGTATATTATTAATGTCATCCACATACAGGCCTGCTTCGCTGTATCACAGCTCATCAGTGTGACTAGACATCCGATTGCTTCAAGCCGGGGATCGAAACTCCGACCGATTTGGGATCAGCCGGAGATTCTACCCTCAGCTCTCAGCGCATGGCAGAGGAAAAGGGAAATTCTAGCGTATTATTTTTACGAATGTAATCAAATGCCAGACAGCCATAGTTCTCAATTCGTTTAATGAAGAGCCTTGCGTTAGCGGAGACGGCTGCTGTTTAGAATTGCCCTATCTCTCAACAGTGCTCAACCGAAATTATCGAGAGCATAATAATGTTTTCCAAATACAGACCTGTTTCGCTGTATCACAGCCCATCAGTGCGGCTAGACATGCGATTGTTCAAGATTGAAACCCAACCGATTTGTCATGTCAGAATTTCTACCCCTGAGCTATCAGCACACGGCAAAGGGAAAGGGAAATTCTAGCGTATTATTTTTTACGAGTGTAAACAAACGCCAGACAGCCATAGTGCTCAATTCATCACCCGATGCAAGGCAGTAAAGCCACTAAGACACAAGGGGTTACTGAGTGTAAAAAAATAAGAATAAAAAAAGAGAAAATTACTAAGAAGTAAGAACAAAAGAAGTGTAACCAGAAAGACATTAGTTAACGATTGGCTTTGCATTTAAATATTTGAAGATCAAATTTGAAAACACGAAGCCGAAAGAGATTTCCACAAGCGAGAAGTACGAGAAAAGAAACTGTTTACATAGAACTTACGATTACATCTAACCAATTCAACTGTAAATTGATGAGAACCTTGTTGTTAATCGTGTCAGTTTGTTATGTACCATTCGTGATACATGCTTAGACGATCATGTATCTTTCGATACATGATTTACAAGGCAGATTTTTTATCGCAGTAGGTTGGCATTTCTTTCTCTAGTAGACCAGTTGCCATCCAAGACTATAGAACCCGGTCTGTCCTGCTATTTACCCATAGCTGGGGGAGAAGAGGAGGAGTCATACCTTTCCCAAGGGTATTAGCACGTAAGTGAATGTAATGGATTCAATTTGAATTCGAACTCGGCTCTCAATCCGAGCCGGTATCCATTACTCCACCGTGCCTCCTACGTGTACTGCGCTTAAATTCATAAAGTTTAGGTAACATACCGAAGTGCTTGTCCGATCAATTACTATAAAATAGTTATAGAATAGAAAAGGCACAGGGAAGTTACATTATGTCGGTGGGAAAGTGACTGAAACCGAGACGCTAGGTCAGGATCAATAATATTATTGATCCTTATTTGGTTATTATCAAGTATCTCTAAATATATAGCAGAAGATAGATGTATTGTCTTCTTTAAGGACTTTCAAACCATTTTTAATCATTGATCTGATATAACGGTTATTTATAGTGGTATATACCGTAATTATGAACACTAATGGCTATATTCCAATCCTCATAAATGCGTTGGACACTATTGTAAGTGGTGGTGGGGGGGGGGGTAATATGCTGTATAAGTAGTGCACCACTAGCAGTGGTTTACCTATCGCACGCCGCTGGCGAGTATTGTATTTTGTTGATGTTATAAAGATTAGCATTTCATTTCCAACCTCCGTTTTGGTTATTCCTCATTCAGTAACCTTTTCTAGGTGACAACATATAGTTTAGACATTTTAGAAGAAATTTAAGAACATGACTCGAGTTTGCATTTGTAGAATCTTGTAGAACACTTATATATATATATATATATATATATATATATATATATATATATATATTGATTTAAATAAAGATAATTTTATGTTCATTTTTTTTTTTTTTTCTCGTTTGGATTGATAAGAGATAGTACTGGAACACACTTAAAATTACGAAATACGTAAAATTAGGAAAAAGAACAAATAAATTTACGATTAAAATACGTAAATAAAGAAAAAAAAAATTTGATTCAGTGGAGCATAAAACGAAAAAAATAAAGCTTACATATCTCCGAATAAATTCACAAGAATGTAATTTAATATACCGAGGAACGTGTTTATTTACCTTCATTTTCTAAAGACCGTCTACCCTATCACAAGAAAAGTTTGCTTATTTATAAATTCAAATGTCAGTGCGAAGCTGAATACATAGGACGGACGAGTCTCAGGTTAGAGTCGAGAATAAGCCAACATGTTCCTAGGATTATTAGATTACATTCTTGTGATCATTCTTGTGTGTCACAATCAGCGCGCGAGTCTTCAATTGGACAATACCTATTAGATAATGAGTCATGCTCGTCTTGTTTTTTGACTGACTCGTTTTCCATAATACAGGTAGATCTAAACATCATTTATTAATTTTGGAAGCTTTATGCTTAAAATTATTCCAACCTTTACTATGCAAGCAGAAGGAGAATTTTTTAAGATCCTTGAATTTATTCGGAGATATGTAAGCTTCATTTTTTCCTTTTTATGCTCCATTGGATCAAATATATATTTTTTCTTTACGTATTTTAATCGTAAATTTTTTTTTTTTTCTTAATTTTACGTATTTCGTAATTTTAAGCGTGTTCCAGTATTATCTCTTATCAATTCAAATGAGTTAAAAGTTGCCAACGATTGGTCCCTGATGATGCGTTGGCCGAAAGGCAGCCTCGGTCCGGATATTTAAAGAAAAAAAAGAACATAAAATTATGTTTATTTAAATCAATATTCCTGTTCTGTGGTATCAGGTCTTTGTTTCAATATACATTATACATAGTAGTGGGTCAGAGACCACTATTATTAACTTGAAGGCTTGAATCATGTTCTTAAATAACCTCGTCAGATGTCGTTAATGGCGTCCAGCTGGTTCAGAAATGTCGAAACTATATCAGTTAAACATTTTCCCAGATCAATGCTTAAAAAGAACTTCAAACTAACGAATCCTTTAAGACTTAATGAAGACAACACTTCAGACCCTATAATTTAGCGTTACAGAATTGCAAGGAACTTTACCAAATAACAAACCCACACCACTTGAAGACTTCCAACAGCAGCGACAACTAAAATTGATAGCACATATAAATTAAAAGGAAAATAATAATAAATGATGTTGACTCCCTACATTACCTTGCACAAAAGTTTAGGAAGGAAATTCCCATCAGTACAAGGAGCGATAATAGTTGATTTGAGAACCAATTTTTTTTCTGAAAAATTCTTTTACTACAAAGATTTTTATAAATTTCAACTGACAGTAACGCTAACTTTTCGATAGCGAAAGTTTTCTGTATGAAAACAGCTATTCTCAGCATCAACTGGTAAAAACTTCTATTGATATCGATTGGCGCTTACGCTTAACACCAACAAGGATACTTGCATTTTGCCTGGAAGGGAAGTGGATAGATTTTCGTATCGTCCGGTTCATACCCCTCCCTGGTCTTTTGAACAAGAATAGAAGTTTATCTCGTTTTTCCTGTTTAGGATTGGGTTTCCAGTTCCTTCTAAAGTATTCTCATTCTTTTTCACTTCCAATAGTCCCCAAGTCTTAGTGGCATTATCGCCTTGATTGGGGCAAATTGATTTTCAAAAATATCCAAATTTGGTGGCGGTGACTGGAAATACATGAATTCATAACTTTTCCAACGGTGTTTGTGCGAAAGTTAGTGTAATGAACTCGACCGGAATCCGAACTCGGCCCGCTGATTTTCCCCTTTCCGATTCGATAACACTTACGCCAACAGCACATCCTTCCGCTTCCTGTCTGTGTATCTTGTCTAATGCCAGCGCTCGTAAGCACATCGACTTGTCTGAAACCATTCTCTGCCGTGTCCGCGACGTAATTAAATCTCGATGTACGTGTAAATAATTTGCATTCATTTTCGCGCCATATCACCCGTGTCAATAACACCGACCCCATGACATCAGATACAAATGACAACACCGCATCTGCTAATACTTTACCCTGCTTTTTTTTTCTCTTTCTCTACAGTTCTCAAGTTTCTTTGTTAGGAATCTTCCTTTTTATTCTCTCTTTCTATGTTTTTTTTTTATTGCTTTCTCTTTTATTTCTCTTACCTTCCTTAACCGCCTTCTCCTTTTTAATTGATTTAGTCATTTTTATATTTCTTTTCTTTATTTCTTTTATTATTTGTCTCCTCTTACTCGACTTTGACTCCCAATATCTCACTCGTGCCTTAGTGGCATTATCGCCTTACTTGGAGTGAAATGATTAAACAAAACAATGTTTAAATTTAAAGGCTTTCCAGTAAGTGTGCCCGGATTAAAATATGCATGTAAGATATAAGTTACCGAAAAATCGGTTGTATATTTTTGATGTACTCTCTCTTTTTTTTTTCTTACGTAGGAACGAATGGTTTGTTCCAAAACTAAGTAGCATTCTCGGCGACTTGGATTCTTCCTTTCTTATGAAGGTGGGAAAACCCAGAAATGCATTTGATTGGACGATTATCTGGCTCTGTATATAAGAAAGCCTCGGAGTCAGCCATAATTTGATTATAGTTCATGACGTGATGCTGAATAGCTCGTGACCTGGCCACGGCTGCTATTTGATCGATATCACCTGGATGAAGGATTATGATGTTGAGATACCCTAAAACTCTACGGATCGCGGGATTACATCACTGTGATAATATGACCAGGTGCATCACCCCGATGTATTTCTACATCAAAATTGTCCATAGTTCTTCGGTTCTAACGCTTTCCAAAATTCATCCATCCATCCATCCTTCCCTGAATCAATGTTATCCACCTTCTGGATAGTCGTTCTTCAGTGGGATCATCCGTAATTATTGAAATCTTTCCTTTTGTTTGTTTTACAGACAAAGACATGGTATAGTCGTCTTCAATCTGGAATAACAAAATTTGGAAGGTCAGATTATTACATGCATAGTAATCTATATATATATATAAAACAGAGGATGTCTGCGTGTTTGTCTGTTTGTCTGATACCTTTTCACTCGAGATCCATCCAAACTTCACTCAATTGTAGCCAACAATATGTTGATTGTTTAACAGTCATTTAACTCAATAACTGAATGCATCCATATAGTGAAAACCCGCGTAAATAGCGAAAAATGGCGATGTTTACTGGTTTCTTTCTTATTTTTTGTTGATCTTTCAACCAATTTGCATCAAACATAACAATTGCTTTATAAATGTATCCTCTTTTATATCCCTGGTAGCACACTGGAAAATTGAATTTCAAAAACTCCAAATAATTCTTGTCTTAAGTGGGTCTTCATGTTGTCTGTTTTACCCCCTTCATCATCTCAGCTAACTTCGATGGAATAAATATAGACTACTTCTGTTATATCAGTAACTACATTAATTCAAAATGTTTTTAATTAAAGTATTTTAAAGTAATTGAAGATAGACTCTGTTACATCTAAACATGATGCTGTTTTTGCTCCATTCTAATTGAACGCTTTTTCTGATCGACCAGCTGGGTATGGCTGCTAGTTATATACTAAAATTATAATAATCAAGGACAGTTTTAGCTTTCTCTCCTACAATAAAGTCTCAAAACTTCTGATATATAAATAAGGTTTATTTAGGCAGCAAGGATTCCTTTAAATAAGTTTTGTTGAAAAATACCAAAACGGTCACTGTACAATTCTTAAAATTTTTCCAAATTTCGATTAAGTAGTTTTATTCAAATGGTAAACTTCCCAACGTCCATTTTTATTTTTAGAATCTGAGTACTTTTGACAGTCGTTATCAAGAATTGCGTTTCATAAACAGACAAAAAAAGCAACTCTTGATAAAGATTATAGTGACATTTGAAAGAATTCGGATTTACAGATCGTGACAGCTATTAGGGAGATGTGATTAAATATACTTTAATGTTTAAAAAAAGAGATTCTGGTTCAGTAGGAAAAGTAAACATGGCCTATTAACTGATAGGAGTTATCTCCCTTTGCATGTATAGCCCAATAAGAATGACCAACTCTCTTGGACTGATAGATCGCGACAGCTATTAGGGAGATGTGATTAAATATACTTTAATGTTTAAAAAAATATTCTGTATTATTATTGTTTAGGTAATAAGCATTATAACATAGCAGAAATAGCTATATTGTAGAAAAAGGAATTTTCCACAATTTACGCATTTTTTACTTATTTATGGTTATTTTTTAACTTTTATCAAAAACGACAATCTTGTACATTTAGTTATGGATAATATTATACATTAATTACTAATTTTTTTTTTTAATGCTCCGTTGTTGCCAATAATAATTATCTGCTGATGTGTTACAATTTTGGAATAATGCAATGATAAAAATTTAAATTTCACCTCTCTGCTAGATGTCGCGATGTGTAAAAAATGATAATTTCTCTAATTCCAATTAGATGGACACTGGTGTTAATGTTTGTTTATTCACTCGTTTTTTGTATCAATGAAAATTGCAATTAGATTTATTTCAGTTTTTAGAAAATAACAAATTGATACTTGATATTTTTTTCTATTTGTTTCTATTATTTCATGAAATAATGAAAAAAATTGCGACGAGTAATCATACAAATTACATCACTTGATGATATTCATTTCGCATTAGTACTGGATTAGTACCCGTAATTAATAGTAGCAGATCGATTCGGCTATCACCTGGTTAACACTCATTTTCCGTCTATTGAACAGGAATAGAGGTTTATCTGTTTCCTGTTTAGGATTGGAATTTCCGGTTACTTCTAAAGTCTTCGTATTCTCTTACACTCCATGTAAACCGTTGCGTCTTAGTGGCATTATCGCCTTGCTTGTAGCAAAATGATTTTAACAGATCTCTGATCGATGTCACGATCTGTTAAAAAACTAAGGCATAATATGCAGTTATAATCGTGAGGGTGTAGTTGATTCAGTTCGCAGAATATTACGATAAACAAAAAATAAGTTGAACAGACATATAGCGTCAAAAAAAAGTCATTAAGCACAACAATGAGAATAGATGATAGAAATGGTTAAGTGAATATCTAACATGGGCTACTAGAAAGTGGTAGAACGTAATTTTTAGTGATGACTATAAAATAGAATTAATCCTAATTAGACTATAAAAAGAATATGTAAGTCCAATAGGGTGTGAAGAAAGACAATGCAAAATACACCACAAAGACGGTAAAATTTGTTGGCGGGCGCGTAATAGGGTGAGTTGCATCAAAAGCGATGGTAGAAGAAAATTAGTAGTTGTTTGTTTGATTTTGTTTAGGAACATATCAACCTATATTGGTTATTTAATACCTAAATCTAAATATTTTGAACGCAATTTTATGGACACTATTGTATCTGTGTATATTTCTGAGATGAGGCATTATGTACACTATTTATATTATTCGAACTATTGCCCTCATTTTGTCACCATATTTATTACAACGTTTCGGCCGTTATACGCTCCGACCTTCTTCAGGTGGTTGGAATCTCCAACTGAACCCTTTATTTTGCTCACTGGGGTAGACTGTTCCAGTTCCACGTGCCATGTTTAATGGATGTCAGTTGTCAGTTATCTCCTGGTAATTCCTCTCTCAAAGTTCTCGACTGCCTTAACCGGGTATTGAACTAACACTCTTTGTCCTCGAGGACACATGGCACTGTGGATAAAGGCGCTAGTTAGATTCAATGATAGGACCCTGACATCCATTAGACATAAGTTTTGCTTTTGTCTTTATTGATCTGGAAAACCGGAAGTCAAAATGGTTACAGCTGAAAGAAAAAAAAACAATAACGTGTAATGTAAAGTGAAAAAAAACGATGAAAAGGACAAATAATCACGACACAAACGGACACATACACTATGAAAAAAAAAAACTTGCACCAATGAAAACTGCATATAAAAAAATAAAAAATGGAGAAGTATAAACAGTCAGTTGCTGATACCCCCCTGACGAGTGACCGGAGCGATTCCCGGAGGATCTGTCTACGAAACTCTGGAGTCGGTATACTGAAGGTAACATCAATCAACTAAGTGACAAAATATATTAATTTTTCTGTCTCTCTTTCTCTCTCCTTCTGTCTGTCTGTCTGTCTGTATCTCTCTCTCTCTCTCTCTCTCTCTCTCTCTCTCTATCTATCTATCTATCTATCTATATATATATATATATATATATATATATAGATAGATAGATAGATAGAGAGAGAGAGAGAGTGAGAGAGAGAGAGAGAGAGGAACGGGGAGGTACGGTAGAGTAGTGGATAGCGGCTTGGACCGAGTTCGAATTCCAGTCGAATCCATTACATTCACTTCCGTGCTAATATCCTTGGGGAAGGTATTAATCCTCCTCTTCTCCCTCCAGATATGGGTAAATAACAAGATAGACTGGGTTCTATAGCCTTGGATGGCAACTGGCCTAGGAGAAGGACAACTCTTAATTCAAAACCTGAGGAGGGTTGTTGTGACACGTAGTGCACCAGGTCTCTGTTTTCGGCCCTTCAAAATGTGTGGATGGTTCTGCACAGAGCCTTCACCACTACAATTAAATCTTATGTGCTGGTGTCTGGGGTGTCGCTTTCTAGGAACTGAGCTTCTTGACCCTCATACGTCCAATACGACAGGAGAGTCTACCATATATATATCTATATATATATATATATATATATATATATATATATATATATATATATATATTAAGAGGTATTAATCCTCTTTTTTCTCCCTCCAGCTATGGGTAAATAGCAAGACAGACTGGGTTCTATAGCCTTGGACATCAACTAGTCTAGGAGAACGACAACTCTGAATTCAAAAACCTGCAGAGCGTTCTTTGAGGACCTTGTGGCACGTAGTGCACCAGGTCTCTGTATTCGGCCCTTCAAAAAGTGTGGATGGTTCTGCACAAAACCTTCACCACTACAATCAAATCATATGTGGTGTTGTCTGGGGTGTCGCTTCCTAGGAACTGAGATTCTTGACCCTCATACGTCGAATCCGACGGGAGTGTCCACCATATATATATATATATATATATATATATAGTGAACACTCGCGTTGCGGACGATAAATGAGGCTTCAGTAAAATGAAAAAGGGCTTAGCTTTTATGGACATAAATATGTCTCCCAAGGCCTACATGTGCTTTGCAAACCTTTAGACAGATGGATCATGTGCTTGAGCTATTTTGCTCGAACTCTTGCTACATGTTTCCGTGATTGTCCATGCGCTTGCGTTTTCTCTGGTTTGGGATTAATCTGTGTCTAGGTTTGTGTATATATATATATATATATATATATATATATATATATATATATGTGTGTGTGTGTGTGTGTGTGTGTGTGTGTGTGTATGTGTGTGTGTGTGTGCGCGCGCGCGCGAACAATTACACACATATCTTATTGATACACCCACCCAGCAGAATAGCTGAATTTTCATCAATGCAACCCAAGTACGGAAGGGGGAAAGGAAAGTGTACAATCGATATGTAAGTATATAAAGCAACGGATCTCAATTAGCAAAGACACAATTAAAGAGCAAGCACAATCAGCCTGATTTGATTTTTTAGAGTCATTAACGAACATCCCTTCCACCAAGAATCGGTCGCTGCCATTTTGCGTAGCGGCTCGTATCGGACCGGATTTTCTTTAATTGAATCTCTTTGGTGGAACCGGAACTGAATAGCCAAAGCAAACAGACAGAGACCTCAAAGACTAATAATCATCAATTAGAACCCGGAGTAGCGTTTAGCTTTTTATTAAATAAAGGGCATAATAACTGCGCGGTTCCGTAATTCTGCAAAGATCTCTGCAACAAATGGGTCAGGAGATGCGAACTTATTTTAGTCCGATTTGAAGCAACAGAAATGTGTTTCTACGGAAGGATGCTGAGCATACCATAGACCAAACATGTGAGGAACGACGCGATTTTAGAGAAAATGGCAACAAAACAAAAAACTTATAGTTAACATCAGTTCAAGTTTCTAGGGCAAAGAATGAGGAAAGAGGGTTCGGAAAATCTGATACGCACTGGATATATTGAAAGATATCTTTATACACCAATCAAGGCGATAATGTCCCTAAGACTAAATGGGGCAAGTGGTATTGAAAGAGAATGAGAAGACTTTAGAAGGAACAGGTAACCCAACCTAAACAACGGATAAACCTATGCTCCTGTTCAAAAACCCGGGAATGAACTGGACGATAGGCAAAATAGCCGAGCTGAGTTCTCCTTCAACTAGTCTAAGAAAAGAAATGCTCTTAATTCCAAACCAGTAAGACGAGCTATAGGCTCTGTTGGGCTATCTTACCTTAGGCATACCACTGGTACTGTGGCTGTCGTACGTGTGGTACGCACACGAACCCAAGAGATTACAGAACCCAGGACGTCACGAATAAAAACAGACACTATTCGGGGTAGGATCAAAGTGTAGTATCTGTTCTTCTCTCAGTCAAAATTCTGCCTGAGGGTAGTTCACGGAAAAATAATCAGGGAAACCTCGTTACAAGGCTTCCGACCTCGAGGTATCACTAACCTTATTGCACTAACGGGATTATTAAACGACGCGACAACGTGCTTGTGTAAATGGATGGTAGAGCAGGGCTTAGGAGAGATAGCAAAAAAAAAAAAAGACAAAATGTGGTTCTACAGAAGGATTCTGAGAATACCATAGACCGAACTTGGGAACAACGAAGAAGTTTTAGAGAAACAAAAAGATAACTTATACTTATTAGGAAGAGACAACTGAACATTCTAGGGCACATAATGAGAAAAGATGGCTTGAAAAATATGATACCCACAGGACAGATTGAAGTCAAGAGGGACAGGGGAAAACAACGCATAATCTACCTAATGATCTTGAGTAAACGGATGGAGAAACAGGGTTTAGGGGCTATAAAAGACAAAATTTATCAAGTATAATATATATCTATATAATACATATCTATATTTCTGAGATGAGGTATTATGTACATTATTCGGACTATTGTCCTCATCTCAGTGGGGTAGACTGTTCTAGTTCCACGTGCCATGCTTAATGGATGTCAGTTATCAGTTATCTCCTGTTAATTTCCCTCTGAAAGTTCTCCACTGCCTTAACCGGGTATTGAACTCACACTGTTTGGGTCCTGTCGTTGGATCTAACCAACGCTTTTATCCACTGTGCCATGTGTCCTTGAGGAAATTTACAGGAGATAACTGACTGCTGACATCCATTAAACATGGCATGTGGAACTAGAACAGTTCCAATGAGCGAAATAAAGGGTTCAGTTCGACATTGCAACCACCTGAAGAAGGCCGGAGCGTACAACGGCCGAAACATTGTGACAAATATGGCGACAAAGATGAGGACAATAGTCCGAATAATGTAAATAATGTAAAATTTATTAAGAGCTACAAAAGACAGGAAGTTGTGGAGAGACATGATTGCTTACGTCCTGGGTGGGGTATGGCATAAAGAAGACGTTATACTAAAAAAAAGATTTAATGCCATCGAATCATTTTTACCCTTGTATGTACGGCCATACTTTTACTGGTATTCAACTGCCTCCCCCACAACGACAGAATTTGACAAGATGTCGGTTTAATGAAGGATGTTCATACGCACAGACCAAAAATTCACGTCACTCTGACGTCGGCACCCTCCCCTCATCTCTCTCTCTCTCTCTCTATATATATATATATATATATATATATATATATATATATATATATATATATCCCGTTAGTTGTTTGGTTGGTTGACTTTGTTTAGCGAAATATCAACACCTGTATGGGTTATTTAATGCCCAGATCTAAATATTTTGCACGAAATTGTATGCCTTCGACTACTGCATTGTTGTTTTTGCTATAAAATTTATTGTTGGTCATTTTACTGAGGATTGACAAATCAGAGGGCCGAGTTCAAACTCCAGTCGGATCCATTGCATTCACTTACGTGGGAAAGGTATGGATCCACTTCTTTCCCCCCACCCAGAGATATCGGTAAATAGCAGATCAGTCTTCGTTTTTTAGCCTTGAGTGGCAACCGGTCTAGGAGAAGGAAAAACATTAAATTCAAAACTGGCCTCGGGTCCGTCAGGCTATAGGGCCCCCTACTCGTTAGTTTATACAGTGTAACCCGGATATAAGAGAGTTGTCGGGACCGGAGAAGAAGTCTCTTATATCCGGGTTTCTCTTATATCCGGATTTGGTCTATTTTGTTTAGGTAAGCATGGGAACACTTTGGGACCAGAGAAAATCCCTCTTATATCCGGGTTTCTCTTATATCCGGGTTTCTCTTATATCCGGGTTTCTCTTATATCCGGGTTTCTCTTATATCCGGGTCTCTTATATCCGGGTTTCTCTTATATCCGGGTTTCTCTTATATCCGGGTTTCTCTTATATCCGGGTTTCTCTTATATCCGGGTTTCTCTTATATCCGGGTTTGTCTTATATCCGGGTCTCTTATATCCGGGTTTCTCTTATATCCGGGTTTCTCTTATATCCGGGTTTCTCTTATATCCGGGTTTCTCTTATATCCGGGTTTCTCTTATATCCGGGTTACACTGTATATGTATTCTTGGTTATTCTACTATAAAAAAATGCATTGCTTGCACTTCCACTACAAAAATGTATTTTGATAATTTCATAGTGTTCATTTTTTTGTAGGGGTTCGTTATTTGGTCAAACATGAGCAAACATCCCGTGTCAGGGTGGATCTGGGAACAACAGCAATGGTTCTACATTCTTCAAAACCTCTAATCTCCTGATCAGAAGCCTTGCTGCCGGATGTATTTTATCATCATACCCAGGAATAATCTCGTTAGTGTAATAAGGGTAATGATACCTCAGGGTCGGAATCCTTGTCACGAAGTTTCCCTGATTACTTTTCTGTAAACTACCCTGAGGCAGAACTTTGACAGAGAGAAGAACAGATACTACACTTTGAATCCAAAACGAAAGATATCTGTTTTTATGCGTGACGTCCTTAGTTCTGTAAACTCTTGGGTTCATGGACTCACCACACGTACAGCAGCCACAGCATCAGTGGCCCAACAGAGCCTATAACTCGTCTTGCTGGCTTGGAATTAAGAACATTTCTTCTATTAGACTGGTTGCAGGAGAACTCAGTTAGCTCTGCTATTTTGCCTATCGTCCAGTTCATACTCCTTCCCGGTCTTTTAAACAGGAGCATAGGTTTATCCGTTGTTTAGGATTGGGTTACCTGTTCCTTCTAAAGTCTTCTCATTCTCTCTATCCAAAGCTGATGGCGGTTATGGAAATACATGAATTCATAACTTTTCCAGGGTTATTTGTGCGAAAAAGAGTGTAATGAACGCGACCGGAATCCGAACTCAGCCCGCTGACTTTCCCCTTTCCTATTCGCTCACAGCTACGCTACCAGCACAGTTCTGCTCCCTGTCTGTGTATCTTGCCTAATGCCGACGTTGGTAAGCGCATCGACTTGTCTGAAACCATTCTCTGCCGTGTCTGCGACGTAATTAAATCTCGATGCACGTGTAAATACTTTGCATTCATTTTCGCGCCATTCCGACCATTTCAGTAACACCGACCCTGACATCAGACACAACTGACAACACAGTATCTGCTAATCTGCCTTTTTTTCTCTTTTTCTAGAGTTCTCAAGTTTCATTGTTTGGAATCTTCCTTTTTATTCTGCCTTTCTATGTGTGTGTTTTATTGCTTCTTCTTTTGTTTCTCTTACCTTCCCAAACCGCCTTCTCCTTTTTATTGATTTAGTCTTTTTTATATTTTTTTCTTTATTTCTTTTTATCATCTCACTCCTCTTACTCGAATTTGCTCCTCTTATTCTCTCTCTCTCTCTCTCTCTCTCTCTCTCTCTCACCTTATTTATTTTTGTCTTTTTTGCCTTTGTTTCATTTGCCCTTCATTATCATCATCCTTGTTTTAAGTTTCTTCTTCTTCTTCTTCTTCTTCTTCTTCTTCTTCTTCTTCTTCTTCAACAACAACAACCTCCCACCCTTCTATTTGTTTTTCTTTCTCTTCACTTCTATTTTTCTTTTTCTTCTCCTCCTTGTTTTAATTCTATTTGTCTTTCTCTTTCGCTTCTCAAAATTAACGCTTCCTTGCTTCTTCCTCTACCTCTTCCTCTTTCCATTTGCTTCCTCCCTATCTAAAATTTAATTTCTTTCTTTCGTTTCTTTCTTTCACTTTCCTCTTCACCTTTTTCTTTTATCGGCTTTTTTTTGATTTCACGTCATTTCCCTTTTGTATCTTCATTATAATTCTCCCTTTCTCTTTTTTTTTTAACTTTTTCTCTCTTATCACAGTCCTTTATCGTCTTTGCTTTCTCTTTTCTACATACGTCACTATTCAGTCTTTTTTTCACTCCACTTTTCTTCCTTTTTTAATTGTCTATTCATTCTTCTATAGCTTTTCTCCTTTAACTCCTACTCTTCTTCCTTCTCTTTTTTTTTTAACTCCTAATTATTTCTTCGTTTATTCTTTCTTTTTTCTTCTTCACTCGTTACCCTTGGCTTTCCTACTTTCTAATTTTTCTCCCTCTTTACAGAAGCCATCTTTGTCTCACTCTTTTTCTATTTCTTCCTTTTCTTTTCTTTTCCCGATTTAGTCTTTGTCATCTTTGTCTTTGTCTCGACATCTCGTCTACATTTTAGTTTTATCTCCTTACTATAAAGTTTATTTTTCCTCCTCCTCCCCTTCTTCTTCTTCTTCTTCTACTACTAGTACTACTACTACTACTGCTACTGCTACTACTGCTGCTTCTTCACACATTCACTTTCTTCGTAATCGTCTTTTCTCTATTCTCCTTATCTTCAATTCCCGATTATTTTTTCTCTCTATTACCCTTATTTTTTATTTCTAATTCTTCTTCTTCTTCCTCTTCTTCCTCCTCCTCCTCCTCCTCCTCCTCCTTTCTCCACCTTTTTCATCCTTTTACCTTTTCTTCCACCTTAAGCTTTCTTCTTCCTCTTCTTCCTCTTCTTCTTCTTCTTCTTCTTCTTCTACTACTACTACTACTACTATTATTATTGCTACTTCTTCTTCTCCATTTGTTTTTTCTTTCTCCTCCAGCTTTCTTCCTCATTCTTCTTCTTCTTCTTCTTCTTCTCCTTTTTCTTTCTCCTCCTCCTCCATCTGTTTTTTCTTCCTCCTCCAGCCTTCTTCTTCTTCTTCTTCTTCTTCTTCGTCGTCGTCGTCGTCGTCGTCGTCTTCTTCTTTTCTCCTCCTCCTCTATCTGTTTTTTCTTCCTCCCCCAGCCTTCTTCTTCTTGTTCTTCTTCTTCTTCTTCGTCGTCTTCTTCTTTTCTCCTCCTCCCCCATCTGTTTTTTCTTCCTCATTCTTCTTCTTCTTCCGCCTCTTCTTCTTTAGTATTTTCGCTGTCAGTTCCTCTTTTTCATCTCCCCATTATTATTCTTCTCCTCTTTCCTTCATATTTTTCTCTTCTAACGAACATTTTGTTTTATCTTTTCACCTTCCCTTTTTTGTCATAAATCATCATTTTTTCTTTTCTCTTCTTTCGACATTCTTCATTTTTCTCCCGTTTCTTCCATTTTTTCTTTTCCCCTCCTTTGTCTCATTCTTCTCCAAAGTGTTCTCTTCATTCTATTTGTCTTCCTCGCCCAGCTTTATTCCTGTCCTTTACTCCTTTACTTGTTTTTACTTTTTATTTCTTCACTATGAATATCTTCTTTTATTTTTACTTTCACTTTCACTTTCACTTTTTCCCATCAACCTTTTATTGTACATATAAATTCATTCAACCCGTGGCAGTCGGCCAACCCAGTCACTCGTGGCTCGCAACCAATAGCCCATCTGTTTATACGCTATCCCAGCTGCGTTTAATGCTAATTCAATTAAAGTTTTGATAGTCGGGCTTAATTTATTCAAATTCTTCACCGCCGCGTCTCGGGCTGAAATTGAACGGTTTGCGCCTGCGTCTCCGACACAAGGCAAAAGACAAAATGAGTAATTGTGTCGAGTTGGTCGACGGCCGACTTGCGTCAAGTCAATTGAAAAGGCATTCCCAGATCGAGCTGATCAACACTGAGTGAGGCTAACTTCCACTTTCCCACTCCCCGTAGAAAAGATCAGATAAATCCCAGACATTTCAACATGATCAACGTCGGAGTGGATTTAATGTGTGTGCACGTCATTTCATATATGTCCTGTTGGTAGGGTATCTAAATATAAAAATGAATGCATGTCTGTGCGTGTGTGGGGGGCGTGTTGGTTTGCATTTCCATTATATTTTATGCGTGTGTCCATTCACCCTCCTTCGATAGAGATTAATTCTCAGAGAATAAATATGAACCCCCGTGGACAAATACACAGCGATATCTCAAAGGGCGCTGCTTACGAAATATAACGACAAAGATCCGTTTATGATTTCACACCCTGTTTAAATTCCATTAATTTTTTAATCTCATATATATTATTTCTCTTTTTTTTTTTTAATCAAACAAGACGAAAATGCTACTAAGACACGAGGGGCTGCTGGGAGTGAAAGAGAATGAAAAAAGAAACTTACGAAGGAACCGAAAACCCAATCCTAGACAGGAAACATGGGATAAAGCTCTATCCTCGTTTATAAAACTGGAGAGGTGCATAAACCGGGCTTTTTGAAAAAGAGTAGACGTTTATCCCTTTTTCCTGTTTAGTTGGTTGGTTGGTTGGGTTTTATGGCATATCAACCACTGTGGGTCATTTAATGCCAAATTAAAAATATATATATATATATATATATATATATATATATATACACACACACACACACACACATATATATATATATATATATATACATATACATACATACACATATACCTATACATATTAGTTAGTCAGCAGTGATACGCCTTTCAGTTCTTCTTCTTCTTCTTCTCCTTCTTCTTCTTCTTCTCCTCCTCCTCCTCCTCCTCTCCGTCTTCTTTCATAACGTCTTCTTCTTTCAACTCTCCCTTACTTCTAGGTTCTTTTATTTCCGTTCTTGCTTTTCTTCTCTTTCACTTCTATTTTTATTTTTCTTCTTTTTCGCCTTGTTTTCATTTGTAAAACTTGTAGATTTATAGATAGCTCGATAAAGGGAAGACTAATTACATAGATAGATAGATAGATAGATAGATAGATAGATAGATAATGCTCAGACTGTGATAAGATAGATAGATAGATAATGCTCAGACTGTGATAAGATAGATAGATAGATAGATAGATTCTATTATTATTATTATTATTATTATTATTATTATTATTATTTGTGTATGTTATGTTTCTTGCTGTCCATCCTGCAGAGACGGGTCGAAACTATGATCTTAGGTCCTATAGGAGAATTGTGATTTAATAGACAGATAGATATAATCTGTTGTTGTTGTTGTTGTTATTATTATTATTATTATTATTATTATTACTATTATTTTTATTATATAGACCGTAGTCCAACATATGATATCAGTTTGGATTCAGGTCGACTCCGTGCGCAAATTAAAAATATTACCAGTATTATAATAGTGGTTCTTGGATTCATTTAATAATAGAATTCATTCATTAAAATCAGTTTTAATATTTTTATTTTTATAATTTTGATTATAATACATTTATTATAATTTTTATTTTTTAATAAATAATAATAAATATTTTGCAGGTAAAGAGGTGTGTGTGTGAATGACGGGGACAAACAGTTTGAACATCTGAGGATGTTGACATTTTATATTGATACTTTTTGGTGCGCACGTTTCGCTTTTCATTACTGTATACCTACTTTTATATATATATATATATATATATATATATATATATATATATATATATATATATATATATATATATATCGTATAATCTTCCGTCGTACTTGACGTTTGAGGTCAAGCAGCTCAGTTCCTAGAAATCAACAGCCCAGACACCAGCACATAGGATTTAATTATAGTAGTGAAGGTTGTGTGCATAACCAACCACACTTTTTGAAAGGCCGAATACCTGGTTCATTACTTGCTACAAGGTCTCCATACGACCCTCCATAGGTTTTGAATTCAGAGTTGTCCTTCTAGACCAGTTGCCAGCCAAGGCTATAGAACACAGTCTGTCCTGCTATTTATCCATAGCTGGAGGGATGAGAAAAGGATTAATACCTTTCCCAAGGGTATTAGCACGTAAGTGAATGCAATGGATTCGACTGGAATTCGAACTCTGCTCTCCGTCTCCGATTCCTCAATCCGAGCCGCTATTCATTATTATTATGTTGCTGGGGTGCTTGCACGCGCGGACACGATTAAATTATCTTCCCGATCTCTTGTTGGCCTTTTCAAAATGGCTCTCACAAGGTTTGTTATTTCTGTGCTTTTACCGGGCGTTTGAGAAATGCGCGAACGAACATTCAACAAATAATTTAATAAAGAAAGGGGAAATATTTACCCTGTCAATAAGGCACGCTTATTTCTTATAAGCTCTCTTTACAACTCTCGTCTTTTCTCGTTTAGTTCTTCCTTGCCGTTCTCTGGTCTTAATAAATTGACAAAATCCAGAAATTTCTACATGACATCCCCGTCGTTCTCAACATCAAATCGCCACACATTTCAAAGTTCAGAAAATGCAACACCTGCATTTTTGTTTTTCTCAACTTTTCACAATACTTTCATTTTAATTTTTTTTTTTTTTTATAGACATAAGTTTGAAATCTGACAATTTGTTAACATTTCATGATTTACTGTTTTTAATATGATGTTTGAAACTAATGAATTTTCTAAATTTAAATTTTTAGCCTTAAGATCAGGGGGTCCAAGATCTGAGAATAAATGAAACTTTACAGGCTGATCGCTGAAAGAAGGGAACAAAGTTTAAACTGTGTCTATTCGAGTTTGGTTTGGGACCATATTACATGTGAAGAGCGTGCGATAAGCTGAGACTGTACCTAGGATATACTACTCATCGACAACTGTTGATATATATATATATATATATATATATATATATATATATATATATATATATATATATATATATATATATATATATATTGATCAGGAGTGCAATTACTTAATGGACATTTAAATTCCTAGATAATATTTGGCTTATTTAATTCTGTTCTAAAAAAGGTGAATTATTATTTTTTTAATTATCAGGTAAAAGTTTTAAATTTTTTGTAATAAATAATTAATCTAATATTTTGCTATTGTTAACTGGTGCCGTGCATTATATATATATATATATATATATATATATATATATATATATATATATATATATAGAGAGAGAGAGAGAGAGAGAGAGAGAGAGAGTGACGTAGAGTGACGTAAATTAAATAATTGTTTATTTGCTCATCTATATATATACATTATCACACGCATATATAGTTGTTAATATCTCGTTATTTAGTTTATATATATATATATATATATATATATATATAGTGTAACCCGGATATAAGAGACCCTGATATAAGAGAAACCCGGATATAAGAGAGATTTTTCTCTGGTCACAAATTAGAGCCTGTGTTAATATATATAAAATAGACCAAACCCGGGTATAAGAGAAACCCGAATATAAGAGACTTCTTCTCCGGTCCGACAACTCTCTTATATCCGGGTTACACTGTATATATATACACATATATATATATATATATATATATATATATATATATATATATATATATATATATATATATTCACTAGCTCAGTCACAAATTATATACACAAAACCCTTTCAGGGAATAAATAAAAAATATTAAAAAATAAATAAATCTCCATAGAAACTTAACCAGACTAGACGATGTCATCTTCCGCTTTAAATTTAGACACCGCAACTTTACCCTGACTTGACATCTGTGAATGTAACTGAGATATTGATACAAATTATTAACCCTTACGCCCCTTTTCTTTAAACAATTGCTCTAGCAGTTACCATAGTAATTTTAATTTTAATAATGAATATGCTTATAAATATGCATAAATTTCAAGAATTAGTTATTCCAAAAAAAATTTCGCTTGAAGATGGAACAGAGCTTGGTACTTGAATTTAATTTAATTCAAATAATTATATTGAAGTTTTCGGCACTTGTTTTGAAACATGAGAACTCTTATGTAGCGATGGAATCATATTTTTAAATAAATAATTATATATATATATACATATATATATATATATATATATATATATATATTAAGAAATGGAAAAAGTCCGACAATTTATTAAAGACATTTTTATGTTTAACATTCTTTTTATAGATACAAGTATTTAAGTAAATGCTCTGTTTATAATAAACAGTATTTAAATAACATTTACCGGCCTGAACGGTAAATGACGGTTCCGTATAGGATGCAGGTTCGAATCCTGTCAAAGGACGAATATTTTCTATGAAAATTTCTCGGACATTCAGGCCGATAAATGTTATTTAATACTGTTTATTATAAACAGAGCATTTACTTAAATACTTGTATCTACAAAAAGAATGTTAAACATAAAAATGTCTTTAATATATATATATATTGGCAAAAAACTTTGTTTGAATGATTCTGTACAAAAACTTATAGTATAGACTAAAATGAGGATCGGAAATAAATGGTGTCTAATATTTAATATATTTCTTTATAATATATGAATTTTTACAAAGACTCTACTCTAATTTGTTGGCGATGAACTGTTATCCTTTGCCGGAGTGACTGGTCGGTTTCGCCAATGTAATGCTTGTGGCAACCTTAGCATGTAATTATGTATATTAAATTCGCACGAGAAGTCATTTTTAATTTTGATTCCTCTCTGAACTTAAATTCATGGCCCTCTAATAGGTAGTTGCATACCCCGCAAAGTGGACGGTTGCATTTTTTTCACCTGGGGGTCTGTAATTGTATTCTGCAGTTTTGCACTGGTCAGTATCTTTTTTAGTGATTAAGGTTGTCGTTTATTTTTTTATGATTGGATATTTTTGTAATAGATTTTTCATTTTCTTGTCCTTTAGTAGGATTGGTAGATTTAGTTGTGTTTATGTGTGTAGATTTGTGTGTGCTCTGGGTTGAAAGTTGAAATATAAGGGATGACCTTTTTTTCTTTTTTTCTTTTTGTTTCTCGGGATGTATGGATGTTAATTTGTTTTGCTTTTTCAATAATATTGTTGACCAAACTTGGTGGTTATTTTCTCTTAATGAGCATTTTTTTCATCTCTTCTAGACTGTGGTCTCCTGTGGTTGTGTTTGAGACTATTTTACATATCCGCTTGGCTAGGTTGAGTGGGATGTTGGTACGAGTGTGTTTCGAGTGAGAAGATGTAAAAAGGAGATATTGTCGAGGGTCAGTCGGTTTAAAGTATATGCCGTTTTTCTAGTTCAGTGTTTATATATATATCGGATTAATGCAAATATAAAATTTGTCACTTAGTTGATTGAACTTACCTTCAGTATCCCGACTCTGAAGTTTCGTAGACTGACCCTTCAGCACTTGACTGTTTATTTTCTCGTTTTTTCTTTTCATCATCATCATCATCTTGAGTTTTATATATAATTGTAGAGGGGATTCGAATGTAGAAGCCACACTGAATCACCTCCACAACGGTCTATCAGGGGCAGCCATCAGCAATTCTGTTATAGTCTTCATTGTCCATTGTTTGACCAGTTGTCCCGCCACTTTTTGCGTTGGCGTCCTCTTCTGCGTCCACCTTCACTGGTGCCTTTCATGATGCTCTTGCACAGGCTGCCTTGTCGTGTAATGTGTCCAAACCACGCCATTTTTCTCCGTTTGACAGTGGTGAGAAGAGGTTCCTGGTGGCCCACAAAACTTTCAACCCTTTTCTGCACAAACTTTGATTTTTTAGAAGATGCCAAAGAGTTTTCTTGTGCATTTTTTTCTCAAACGCCTGGATCCTTCTCTCTGTTTCTGCCAACAGTGTCCACGTTTCACATAGGAGAATGGCGAATTGTACAGTCCGTATTTTGTTTGAAAGTTGATTTTGCTCCTCCATATTCTTGTCAATTTGACCATCGCTGTCATGGCTGCAGGTACCAACAATCTTGTCTAAAGATGGTAACTGCAATTCGGAAACCTTCTTTTTTTATATTCAGTTAAAAAATCTCTTATGCATCATACTTATTATAAAACCCAGGTTGTGTGTGTGTGTGTGTGTTTCGTTTATATATTGCATCGGATTTCCTACATTTTTCAACCGATTTCAACAAAACTTCACAGGACTACGTAAAATTACCTCGCGGTTGTTCTGACAGCGCCAAATATTGAAAAAACACAATTGTTTTTGCACGAAATCAATTTGAAAACACGATTAAGCGGCATCGCTATCGCGAGAATGAAAGGGAGGCAACTCATATCGAGTTATACTTATTATAAAACCCAGGTTGTTTGTGAGTGTGTGTCTGTGTTCGTTTATATATGGGATCGGATTTCCTACATTTTTCAATAGATTTCGAAAAAACTTCACTTTTTTTGGCAGGTAGTGTTTCTTATCGTCTTGCACACTTTTTTTCTTTATTTTTACATTCAGAATGCTTTAAAAATTGTTTTTAATAAAATTTTGTTCAATCGGTAGACTCATAACGATTGAAAACAATGCTTTGTTTGAGTTTGGGTTTGACAAATTCGTAAAAAAAAAAAAAAACTAATTAAGACATGTGTCCGTCAACCTTAAACAATAATCTTTGTCAATTTTATTTTTCAGTCTTTATGATGGTCGATACTTGATCTATCTCTTACTATTACATCCCCGGCAGCACTTGGGCTCTACTGCTAGTATATATATATATATATATATATATATATATATATATATATATATATATATATATATTCAGAACAATTAATGATCAAATGTTAAAGGTAGTAAAACGTCTACAATAGGCATTTTATTTACCTCTGATGAGAGTAATGTCGCAACACTATAAAGATTCTAATATTTTTATTAAAATTCATATTGCTACAATTATCCCTTGAACTAAACTTTAAAATTTTCTAGGATTCGATCATTGACTGATTGTCATGAAAGCAAACTCATACCTCAACGAAGGTCTCTAAAAAATTAAATCTCACCGCAGATTACATATCAACTTTCTTCATGGCCCGATTTAACTCCTTGAAATCGGATTAAAGATGAACGCCAAGATAAAGAGAGATGTCGGGTTTATGGCGTTCCACACAGCTGCTGTAAGATTACGCGAGGTTATAAAAGACAGTAATGGAGTCGGCGGCTGCCATTTTATCGGCTGAATTGAATTGTTTTATATATTTCCGATACGTTAGCCAGCGTCGGCCGAAAATTGTTTCAGCAAGGTAATTTCCGAGATATTCATTTCAAGAAAGCTCGAAATTCGATCAGTGACCAAACAATTCTGAATTATTGTCATGTGAAAAGAGAAGAAATGAAATCGTTTAGCGCATTGACTAAGGAATGTTGGATTTTTCTGGAATCGATGCTTTGCTTTAAACATGGTGGGTAACGACAGAAAATATTGCTAGTTTGATTAGATAGATTAGATTTTTCTCAATAAAATGTTTCTTCGAACATAACCTGTATACGAATGAGAATTATATTGAAAGATACGATATATATATATATATATATATATACTATAATAATATTTTTGTTTAAAAATATGATTCCGTCGGTACATAAGAGTTCTCATGTTTCAAAAACGAGAGCCGAAATCATCCAAATAATTATTAAAATTTAGTTGAATTGTGGTGTTTAGTCCCGTTTCATCTTCAAGCGAAATTTTAGGAGTAAGCTATCTCTCAGTTTACGTGTATTTTTAGGCATGCTACGTTACAGAATTCGTTATTGTGGGAGTGGCTAGACTATTTTCCTTCGTTAAGTGGTCAGAAAGTTAATTCTTATCAATAGCTTCATCATCTTCTGAGAGGTTTTGCTAAGGTTGGATAGGGTATCTATTTCAAGGCTAATGTTTGCGGTATAGATATAGATATATATTTATATAAATAAATTCTTAAGAGGATAGAATCCAGGTAGAACTCAATGTCCAGGACAGAGTAAGGATACAATATAAAAGGCTCAAACACGAATATTCCATGGAATATTAGTGCTTGTTTTTTTAGATTATGTACACACACACACACACACATATATATATATATATATATATATATATATATATATATATATTTTGTTGGATTGATGAGTTTGTGACCACAGGTTTCACGCTTTTACGATCGTCATCGCAAAAGCGTGAAATCCAGGGTATGTTAGCTCTGTCTCTGATATTGAGCGCTTTCTAATAAGTACCGCGCATATAATATATGAATAATTTATATATATATATTTATATTTATATACACACATATTTCACATATATATATAGAGAGAGAGAAGGAGAGAGAGATAATGAATAGCGTGTGATATATCGATT